>CVMT01000008.1:617784-661756 GCA_000985935.1 Talaromyces islandicus | reverse complement strand
CGCAAAAAAAAAAAAAAAAAGAGAAAAGAAAAGACAGAAAATCGCACGCGATTGGCTGTACCATAAATCACATGACCTAGATACCGCCTTCCTATTCCAGCCAGTAGCATCACGAACCTCCATCAACTTCCATCAACGGCGCGTCGCCCAAAATGAGCTCGATATATCTGCCCAGACCGTGTGTCGGTTTCTACTTAATGGCCTAAACGTCCCTTTCGATACAAGAGGATGCTGCAGCGGCGTGCGCCCTCCAAGGGCTCGCATCTCCGCCAGGTTAGTGCCGCTAGCCTGGAAAGCACCTCGTCCATTCACTCTCCACCAGCTCCAGCTCCAGCTACGGCGAAATTGGATAATCCACTAGCCGGGGGCCTGTATCGCCAGATCTGTACGCTTTGGATTCACGATGAGACTTTTTCAAAAGATGAATTCCTGTTCAATAATTTGGCTTTTGCCGATTCCGGAATCACTCCCGGCGATGTTCTCGAAATTGTCTGCGTGGACCCTTCAGCAGAGCTGGGCTCGAGGAAACCCCTTAGTGAGAGTAACATTGAAGCTGAAGCGAATGTCCACCTGGGAGCTCATGCAAAGTTCTCTTCGCCGGTCCAAAACCGTTGTCTGTTTGTAGTAAAGCCTATGCCCCAGGACATTCGGCAACGTCAACCGAAACTGGAGATATCCGTAACGCGGGCCGTTGCAAATATCTTTGGGTTTAAAAATGGATGCCATGCTATTATATCCCAAATTGAGCGTTCGGAATGTTCTGCGGCTCACGTTGATATCTCCTTCCGTGATCAGTATCTGGTGCGCTCAGATATGTGGCGATTGGTTACATCAGAATTGGTCAACAAGACTGTTTACAAGGGGCAGAAAATCCTTTACATGGGGAGCGTTAGAGCGACTGTGAAAAATATCTTTATTGATGGGAAAAAGGCCCTGTCGGGATATTTTGCTCCCAGTACGATTCCTGTGTTTCGAAGCGAGGCTGCCAGATATGTCGTCTTTATCCAAATGTCAAAAGAAATGTGGGACTTTGACGCCGAAGGTACAGGTGATATTTTGTTTAGCAGGGTCATTAATGGGTTTTTACCCGAACTATTCAAGCGATGGGCCAACATCGATGCAAAACACTTAGTTACTATCGTGCTGTTTACTCGAGTCGAATATGACATGCCAGTTGAAAAGGGAATGGAGCAGTTGAAAAACCTGTCGAATCACAACAGCGTCCCAACTCGGGACTTTTACCGAGTTGTTGTCAATGATATTGCAAGCGGACACTGGACAGCTATTCTCGACGAACTTAAGAAAAATTTTCGCACATTCCTAAGGGACGTTTCAATTCAGAAATTCAGCAGCTTTGCTGGCGGTTCCGGTCCGACAAAGCAAGCACCATCAATTTCAGGGCGCCCTACGGCTGCAATACGGGGCAATATCCTAGAGGCTATCCATCTAGCGACATCGCACCTGTCGTATGAACACATCGATCGCGACCTGGCCCGCACCGGGCATTCGATTGTTGTAATAACTCCTGGGTCTGGACTTTTCGAAGTTTCCTACGAATCTCTGGCTGCCACCACTGATGCCGTGACTAGCATTGGAATTGCCATTGACCTCGTCAGTTTGAGCCCTATGCCACTCCATTCCGTTCCCCTGTTCAAGTACAAGAGTCCCAAGGAAAAACAAAATGACTGGCACTTCAACGGAGCTCCTGGTACTGGGTCTTTAGAGACTCGCCCCTCTAGTGCAAGCTTCGGGTCGCCGCCATTTTCTCCCAAAACCGCGCATTCTACCTCGTTTGTGCGGCCGTTGTCACGAGAAATGTCTCCTTGTAAACCTAAGGAGTGGAACTACGGAATTCCACATTGGCTTGATATTTCGTTTTGGAATCCTGCAACTTATAGAGAGGATCGGCGAATCACGAAGAATGATATGAATGCACCAATTCCGTTTACTGTTAACAAAAGAGCTAAACAGTTTGTACCCCGGGTACGGCTGTATGAGATTCAGATGATGGGCATCATGGAAAGTGAACAGTCCAACATCTCGATCCCATACCTCTCCGAGAAGAACTTTGGTTTTCAGAGGACTGACTCGAAGGCGCATTCAAAGCCTGCCACTCCCCGCATCGATCATCATTCCCTCTCCCCCGGCTCATCTTTCAAGGGTCAGCTGAGCGACAGTCTAAGACCAGAGGAGTTCCTTCCAAGCTTTTCAAACCACAAAAGTCTAATAATGAATAGTGTGGCAAATCAGCAAAAGAAAATAAGCAACTGGATGGACGAGTATGATGCAAATGTGTTTGTTCCATTTCCCAAACAGCGCCCCATTCGCAAGTCTGCAAAGGCAAAACGCTCAATAGAACCAGAAAACCAGACACCTCGAGCGCAAGACCGTCTCTCAACGCGGTCTATTACAAGCCTGAGGGAGAGGGATGAGCATGAGCCGGAACGAACGCTTTCAGGGCAATCAAGCCCACAGGCAAAATCCGGAAGATCATCACTTAAATATGCTACTCTAGGTGCTAAGGACCACTCACCAATGAAGTCTTCAATTAAGTCCACCCGCACGCCCAGGATTTCGCGGTCTATCAGCTTTGCTCTGCGTGGACTGGGTATTCCTCCGCCACGAGCTCAGGCTAGCACTGAAATCAATGTCGAACACGCTCAGGGTCGCGCCACGCCAGTTAAAACATCTTCTTTGAATCCAATAGCGGACCTTGAAGGCCCTAAGAGACCTTCAACGTCGACGACAAGCACGACTGACGACACCTCTTCGGTACGTAGCGTTCACCTTTCTCCTCAACGCTCACCTACACCAAAAGCGTCTACCGAAAACTTGGAGATATCTCAACCCCGTCCAATCTCGCAAGCGCGACCTATATCAATCAAAAGCGTGAGTAAGAGGCCGCTTGACGATTCTCGAACAGATCGCAGTGGCGCTGGAACCCCTGTCCCCACGGCTATTGAACCACAGGCTGCAACGGGGACTCTTGGGGCTACCCATGGACCATTCCCTATGACAAGGGGAGTATTCAAGCATGAAGTAGGAGGAAGTCGAAACATGCCTGCGACCAGCACATCGCCTAGCAAGACCCTCGCTCCTTGGGTTAGATCGATTAACCCATCAAATGCTCCAAGGGCTTCTTTGAGAGATGCAAGCTGGTTCGGTCGCTGGCAACATGCTTATCCACGGCCACCTCATGTTGCTGTTGTGAAATGGAAAAGTCTGAAAACTCCTGCAGTCTTGCCTCTGACAACAGAGGAGTTTCCCTCGCCAAAAGAGTTGGCCGCAAACTACCTGCAAACTCCATATAGAGTTTTTCCCAACGAAGACAACGATGCAAGCGATACACTTCGAGGACAGGATGCAATTTTACGGGAGATGATTGCTCTGAGACTTTCCCATGGCTTTCAGATCGTTATTGGGAGTGCCGTGGCTGCAGCTACCGGTCAGCCTTATCTTGAGTTCTTGAATGTTTTTGACACAAAAGACCTCGGAAAAGATGATGCCACGGTTATTCTCTCCAAAGGCAACGTAATCCACAGACTATCCTGTGTAGCTGGTGGTGAAATAGAAGTTACAAGGTTCACTCGCCTGTCTAGTGTGTCAGACCTTGAGAAACGCGACTCGCCCACGTATACACTGGCAATTCGAACGATCCTTGCCAAGACGTATGATTTGAGCGAAGTCAAGCTTCTTTCTTCTGCCGAAGAGTACAACTGGAACTATGCAGACAATTATATTGCCGGCCACAGAGACCATTTGATAGATCCAACCAGGCAGCTGCGCTTTTGGCGAGTTCGGTTTGTTCTCATTCCCATGCATTTGCCTCCTCACACGAGGCGCCATTTCAACGAAGACAACGAGGAGGAAATCCACCTACTTGGCATTAGTCAGTTGACCAACCTATGGCAACGGAACAAGTATATCCCACCGGACGAGAAGCGCTTTCAATCTTCTGGACGTAACCAAAAGGACCAAAATCCGTTGAATATTCTGTACCAAACTCAGAATCCGTCTGAAATAGTTGGCGCCGAGTTCAACAGACTGTTGCTTACTGACCCGCAACTCGATAATCCACCTGCCCAGTTGCTACCCGATTCAGAGCTGCTCGAAAGGTCAGACTTTGGTCCGTCTTCCCTCATGGAACTTGCTTATATTATACAAGGAGAAAAAGGGGTTCGTTTGATGGATCGAAGGTGGCATTTGCGGCTACATTATAGTTGCCTGGTTGGCTCTGAGTTTACGACATGGCTTGTACAGACGTTCCGGGACATTGATAGTCGAGAAGAGGCTGTCAAGTTTGGGAATGAGCTCATGAGACTTGGATTGTTTATCCACGTTGAGAAAAGACACAACTTTCGAGATGGCAACTATTTCTATCAAATCGCTAGTCAATTCCGCGTCCCACGTCCGGAATCGAAGAGTGGATGGTTCCCAGGTCTTGGAAAGTCAGACAGCTCTGTTCCAGCTACGCCTTTAGGAGACATTACTGGCAAAGACTCACCGGGTTTGTTAGAGCAAGCTAAATCGGAGAAATCCGAAGAGGCCACTACATCTATTACGACGGACACCCCTTCAAAGACCAAGAACAAAGTGACCATCATGCTCTCCAAGACCATGAAATATGATGTGGATCCGCGCAAACGTTCCAATCGGCCAGAGGTCGTTGACCTTCATTACGATAGGCTGCACAATCCCGAGAACTGTTTCCACATTGAACTAAGTTGGATGAGCGCCACTGCAAAGTTGGTGGAGGACGCGGTAGCCTCATGGGCCTCCACTGCAGACAAATATGGATTGAAATTGGTTCAAGTTCCCATCGCAGAGGCAGCTGCTACCGTCAAAGCACAGACATTCAGGAAACTGTATCGCGTGAAATTGAGTGTGGAACCTCCACCTCCTCCAATGGGATCTCTTACGTTCGGGGCCACATCCTTTTCACAACGGGGCGAGCCAGATAAACATTTCTACCAGAAAGCAATCCTCCGCAAGTTCGACTTTGTCCTTGATTTCGAGGCAGCATCTTCCTTCCCGCCGGACGTGGAAGTCCTGTACTCGTGGGGAAAGCCAGAATATCAATACCCGCAATACATTCACCGATCAGGCTGTCTACTGGCCCAAATTTCAGAGGAAGGCGAATTCGTCTTCCTTGCCAACCGGCTCTTCAGCACGAAAAGCGCAGCCGGTGGTCGCGACCCAGGCCATTCTCATCACCATCACCATCATCCAAAATTCGATCGCGGTGAGCGTAGTAGTGATTTGCACCGTGCGCGCGCAAACACGTACTCGTACGATCCAATGTTCTCGCCTCATCTGTCGCCCTTGGCCCGCCCTGCCGGGGATCCCTCTTTCCTGCACACAAACAACATACCCAATCTAACCCTCAACGCACCGCTACCACTATCATCCGTCTCTCCTTCCTCTAATCCAATTTCTGGCCCCAACATCGACACTTCAAACCTTTACAAAACGCCCGAGTACTTGAAAACGCAAGTCGAGGAATTCTGCAACGACCCAGACCGGCTACGCCAGTTTTACGCAGAGGAACCTACTACCATTGTTCGTCCCGGCTCGACTCGTTTGGGTCCTGTGACTACTGCCACGACTACTACTGCGGCTGCTGCTGCTGGTGCTACTACTACTGCTTCTTCTTCTTCTAACGCTATGGCATCTGCTTCATCGGCGACAACAAGCTCGGCGATAATGGAGGCGTCGATTCCTTCGCTCGAGCTGCCTGCAAGCCTAGTTGGCCATCCTGTCCCGCCTCCGCCAGATCTGGACGTTTCTCGGCCTGAGTCTTCCACGGCTGCTGCTGTTACTGCTGAACCTACTACCCCGGCTATTTCTGCTGCCAACGAAGAGAAAGAATCAAGCCAGGCAGATATTAGAAGCAGCACCAAAAGCCCAAATCTGACTAGCGAAGATCAGAAACCTGCTAAGTGAATAGGTTATATAGGAGAAAGAACACGAAGCAGAAGCCAGAAAGACAAAAAAGAGAAAAAGAAAGAAAAAACAGAACCTATTGATACCCTGTTTATCGTTTTCCGGTTTTCCCTTTTCCTTTTTTCCCCTTTCTTTTTACTCCCCATTTTGATGCAAAAGTCAGTATCCGTATATGAAATGTATAGGTTAGTTATCATTACAAAAACACACGCATGTACGATTCCGATGTATCAAGTCTATATATCCAGACAAATATCTACTCAGCATACTTTTTTCTTTATCTGACTATGGATAACTGGAAGTTAAGCTTAGGAACGACATTTGACTTATATTATTATTATTTGAAAAAAAGGAAATTCGTAGCAACCGGATACGTACCAGATAGCCATTAAGCTCGCAAGACAACTTGGGAATAACAATGCGACGCTCAAAAAAACCATTCGAGTTCAATGCTAACAGAAAACAAAAAAAAAAGCGCCATGATCCACCTACATTATCACCAAACGCCTTGTCCATTTGAAAATGGACTGAAAATGAAAACCCAGAAAATCCTCCCAGTTCAGCAAGTGAAAAATAAACTACAAGGAGCATTAAAACATTTAAAAAAGATATTTGCAATCAAAGCAAGAAACAACTGGGTATCATCACAATAAAGGCAAGAAGGCCAAGAATAAAAAAGGACGACCGAAAAAGAACTTTGTAAAAGAAGAATCAAAAATAGAAAGAAAAGAAAAAAACGAAGAGAGAAGGCCTCTACATAGCTTCCTCAATATCAAGAAGCCACTTGCGAACACCCTCTCGTAAAGTGTTGTCCGGACGAAAAGGCCGCCGCTTTGCACTCTTGTCCGTCGGATCAATACCAAAATCATTATCATTGTCATCCCGACAGTGGTCTTCAGCAACAGTCCGAGCAACCTCTTCCAAGGCTCCCAGAACCGTCTTGCGGCATTCATTGCGTGGAACTTCAACAACATGTGGAACGTCCTCAGCAGGCCGCTCGCGTTCGTCTACTCTGGCAGTCCTGTGGGGGGATGGTGTTCTGGAATGCGCCAGAGATGACTGTCCACTTTGAATGAGAACTCGTTCAATGGCATCTACTAGAGTTCCGTCAACATCCACGACGGGCTCTTCGACAAACTTTGTTTCAGCTTCATCTAGGTCTATAGATTCGGCTAGTGTCGCAATAGAACCCTTCCGCGAGCGTCCACCACCGAACAAACCAGGGAAGTGACTTGCAGAAGATTGAGCATCCGATCCCTGACGAATCGTAGCAGGCGAGGACACACCAGCCGAGCCCACAGGATTCGCGCTAATCTTCCGCAAAAGGCGAATCCGTTTTATTGTGCAGCTTCGAGTATCGGCAACCAACGTACTGGCCACATCCACCCATCGATCCGTGATGCTAGCGTTGTCGGGGTCAAAAGAAGTATGTGGGCTAGATTCAGCTTGCATCGCGCGCTTGATATCGGCTTCGATGCCGTGGTATGGCCTGACCGCTTGGACCAGGAAGTCTTCGTGGAAATTTTTCAGCCAACCTCCCACATTCAATGTTGGGCTCTCGTTATCTTTCAGACCCCAGTTGTTATTGGAACAACTACTTTGCATCGAGCCTCCAACATCCACGCTTGTGACTGAAGTCCTTGTTTTCTGGGGCGATGCCAATGTAGAATCATTCGACGATGATAATGATAGGAAACCACGCAGAGGAAGATCGACATCAACTACACCATCATCACCTCGCACTGATAACTTCAAAGGAGAGTCCTTGGCATTATCGGTAGGGGCCAATTCGGGTTCGTCTTGGTCGAATGTATTCTTTGGCGTTGCGGAAGACTGGGCAATGGAAATGGTATCCGTGGTAGAAGGAGGCTTGGGGACCTTTGGTGATGTTTCAAGTTGTGAGCTATTGGTAATATTTTCGGTGTTGTCATCTTCAGATCGAGTGTGGCCTGCTAAAGTTTGCGCCAACGAACCTCGACGGACAGAAGCGGGGCCATCACTCCCTCTGGAAGAATCAGGTCGCCCAGTCCAGAACCCAGATAATATATTGCCCACCCATTTAGTACCACCAGCGGGGGAATTTCCATCTGAGCTCACATTGGTTTCGCTTCGACGCAAATTCTGTAAGAGCTTCGCAGACGCATAGCTATCATTATTGTCCATTCCCGCTCGGTCCGTATCGTCTCGTATATGGTGTCGGCGAGAGGCGAAATGCGGCACAGGTACGGCTGAATTGTTGGTCGTGGTAGATGTTGTGGCTCTTGTGCGAGCGTCGGTTGCATGTATGGGCAGACTAGCGGCTGTAATTGAGCGGACATCAGAGTCTCTTCTGTGGTTTGAAAACAACGGCGAGTCAGCTTGGTAAATCTGCTCCACCTCCTCGGTGTTCTTCTGCGCAGTGTCGCTAGACGATACGCTGCCAGATCTCTGAGGAACTTCCGGTTCTTCAGTGTTGAGTCTCTGCGCCCTTGCCCTTCGGTTGATTCTACGACGAAGAGACTCTTGTCTTAGAAGAGGGAATGTCGGTGGGCTTTGGGAAAGCGGCCGGGTTGATGTTGATGTCCCTGGACGCATAGGCGAGTTCACGTAGTCGAAGCGATGCTTGGCTGGGAGAAAGGCAGAGAGGATGAAGATCAATCGTCTTGCTACCATCTTGTTGTCTGACACTATCACAGTGCGACTGGCAATTGTAGGTTCAAGATCTTGCTGTAGCTTTTGCTGTAGCTGATGGCGCCTGCGGTACCAGTCGGGTCCCAAGCTATCAAGCCACTCTGTATGATTCCCAAGGAAAGCCGTAATGAGGACCAGAAAGAACAATCCATGCTCTTTATCAGCCATGAGGCGTGCAATCCAGCGTGCTTCCTCGCGCCATACACCCCACCGACTTTGACCTAGAACAACTCGAGGTATGCGTAAAGCGGCCGATATTCTCTGGGCATTAAGAAGCAGTTCTTCTTTGAGTTTGCTATTGTATGCAAGCACATTTGGTCGCAGCTGAATGATGGTCTGGTTTGTCCTTTGCATATTGGGCATCTTCAGGGCTTTCGGGACGTTTGGCTTTGGAGCATAAGACACCTGTGCATCAACCTTCTTAAGTAAGGCCAAAATCTCACGTCGGGCCAGCTTTTCCAGGAAGGTCAAAGTTCGGGTAATCACATCCCAATGATCGACAAGAAGGTCGATTCTGTCATCTAGGCCCGAGGACTGGGAATGGTTATCATCAATGAAAGCGCTACTCCAATGCGGGTCTGAGTCTAAAGAAAATGACATTTGCTTCGGGCCGTCCGGTCCATGCGTGTTTGGCCGCGACATTGGGCGGCCGTTGTTACGCGTCGCCAGCGGAACTTGGATCGTAATAGCTACCGCATACATGGGAGTCTTCTTTTCCTTGATTTTGCGTCGTTTGGCGAAGTCGGGGAAAGGGAAAGCGCCCTCCTGCATGGCATCTGGAGGTAAAGAGCCGAATAATTCGGGCGATTCTCCAGATGTATCGCGTGATTCTGGAAGGTTCACACTAAACATCCGAGTGACGAGGACTGTAACTTTTGAAGAAGACTGTTGAGGTCGTTCAAGAGAATAGCCTCCTGGGGACTGAGTACCAGACGAGTACGTCCTCGCAAGAGAAGTGCGCGGTGTTTGTCGCCCACTAAATGCGTCTACCTCACGAGAGGCAGGTGATGTACCCTTTACATCAGAGTCCGTTGACAGGATATGCATCTTGGTAGAGGAACCCTTGTAGCTGAAAGCGCTGCTCCCAAATATACAGTTGAGCAGGCCTGTGTCACTATTCTCGGGAGTAGTTCGGTTGTGGTAGGGCTCGAGAATGCTATCACTATTGGAAGTCACGGAGCTGATCGAGTTTCTGCATCGAGCACGACTGAAGGCCCCGCCCGAAACTGGAGGCGGCATTTTCCGAGCGCTTGCGGCTTGCGAGATCAAGCCGCCGCCGCCGCCGCCATCAGCAAACGAAGACTGCAAAGAGCCTCGGCGAGAAGGAGTCTGAGACAGACTCGAGGTCCGCGAATGCCTTCCTGATGGCGGATCAAACACTTGTGGGTCCAGGCCCAAGCCCTGTGCGGATGAGGGGTCCGGAGTTCCCTTTGAGTCGAGCAGTATGCACGGCTCATCTCGGTCGCCGATGGCATTCTGGGCGATTATAATCCTAAAGTCCTTGATCACATCCAACTCGAGTCCGCCACGGTCGTCGTATCCGCCAGTATTCGAGGCATTGGGCGAATTGAAGCTGGTTTGGAAGGCATGGGCCGAGCTGGACGACCGGTGGAGCAGGCGGGGGTCCGGAAAGAGCAGGCCAGAGGTATGTTCCTCTTCAGTGACTGATTCTAGGACAGACGAATTTCGTGATGCGTATGCGTTCGGGTTAAATGTGCTCAGCAAGCGCCCCAGCATGGTGAAGAGCGGTTCTTGCCAGACGACAGTTGAGTGACGGATAGAATTAGGGTGTAATTGTCCGATAGGCGAGCTGCTTATCGTGAAACCCCCATCGTGGAAATGAGGATGAACTTGACAGCGGGGTCCTCTTTTCACGATGGCAACTTGGACGCGACGCCAATCGTCGACGGGGGGTGGGAATATATGAGGACGGTGAGGACGGTGAACAAAGCCGCTTTCGGTGCTCGCCAGAAGGCTGGTCTCGATGACGGAGGACGCGCGGGGTCGAAGAGAAGACAGCGAGGAAGAGGATAGATGGAGCAATGGCACGAGGGCAGCGATGGAAGAGAGGGGAGCAGTAGCAGCAGTAGCGGAGCCAGGCGGAGAGGGTTGAACAGCCAGTTGAGTTAATAAGGATTATTAAGAGAGCGTTCGTGATGGGGATGGCGGAAGGGCGGTGAAGCCCTGCACCTAATCGGGAAAGCAACCATGCGCCGGCTCCACTGCTACCGCCGCCATTGGTTGCTGCTGCTGCCAGTAGGCGCCCAGGAAATTCAACGCTGTAAAGCATATATTTTTATATAGAAATATATAGAAATATGCATAAATACATCCTCACAGCTTGAGAACTACTGCTGGAGACTTGTTATTTTATGGATATGTATTGTGGCTGCACCAACTGCCGTCATGCCCTCCAGAGTCCAGACTGGCCCAGCACATGGCCGATAAGATAGCCAGCTGCGAAGCGACTATCACGAATCCGTCCGCCTGCAGCCAGCCTACTACTGTCACTAATACGTAGTATGATAGCGCTAAGTGAAGCAAGGACCAGCTGCAGCTAACCTGCAACGCCGACGACAACCGCAGAGATATGTGCATGGTTAGTTGGCTGGCGTTTGCTCTGGACAGCAAAGATCAACGTCACGAGACGTGACACTTCACCGGGTCACCCTACGTGTCAGTGCCATGAATAATGGCATGTACTCTGTGCTACATGACATGCAGCCGTTGATGTGTTCATGATTACATTATTTAATAACATTCAATATTGCATTGTTCCAACGTTGTCAGCCTCCAACCAGCTGATGCAACGTCCCGCGTACTTATATAACAATTAGAGCCTTAAGACTGCTCACTAAGAGCCTCCAATATTAACAGACTGGCACTATAGACTGGCGCCGCTCACAGTTTTCTAATTACAGTATCTCGGTCACTACAAATACCTACATGTCGCCTAAAACCTCTAGAGAATTTATCTTTTTGATATAAAATCTCAACACAAGATCGGAAGACGCCAAACAATTTTCATTAAAAGATAATGGTAAGTACCTAATAGAGAATAGATAATGATGGACACATGATTAACATGAGCAATCGATTCGAATTATTTACAGGCAAAAAAAAAGGACTAGTGAAAGCTTTCGTACATAGATAGAGCTAGCTCTATGGATCCAAGCATCGCAGGACAAAAGACTAATCGGGATTCGTAAAAGCACAGTATTTCCAGGCTTTAGAAACCCACCTGAAAACAACCAACTACCGTGTAAAAGTATCAAGGGGCAACACCCTTCAATGCTGGAAGTGTATGGGGGTGGATTATCGGAGACTTCCATAATACATTGCAGACCCCATCAGAAGCGCATGTCCTGGTGGATTTGCACTCTGATCATACCACCCACCGAGACATCATTAATGGATAAATCGATCTGTGGTTCGGTTCAAAAAAGCCACCGTTGCATTAACTTGATACCTTGAGAACCGCTTCAGATTTACAGAGGGTAGATGAACTTGAGATTTTGGCGGTCGGTAACATCCAGGTCTTCGTCCTCGATTTTGACAATCTGGCCATTCATGTTGAGAACATCTTCATGGTCAGATTCGGACTCCTGCTGCGCCAATAGTGCTTGGCGTCGCTTGTTCTCATGCTGAAGATACAGACTAATAATGATGCACATGGCTGGCGAAATTGCCCAGAACGCCGTCATGAATGCCCAGGGCAAGACATATCGCGGCTTGTACTTGGACTCCCAGAACCTGGCCAAGGGTTAGTGGTGAACTAAACGACATGCTTGCAAACATACTCGGGTGAGACCATATTGGCAACTGATGCCGAGACAATGCAGGTTGTCATCAAAGTAAGTCTCTTTGTGTAGCCGGTTGTTGTGGTTCCAGCCCAGGAAAGGCCCATCATGTAGGATGGCTTGAAAGTTGATATCTGAGTACCCACAACAAGGGCAGTTTTGTTTGACCAGGGCGCCGCAAGCTGCGAGAATGAGACGTTAGGCAATAAATACTTGTACTCTGTCATTGAACATCCACCTACTTCGATAATACCGCCAATCAGACACGGAATATAAGAAATTGCACAAGTGTAGCCAGTTCCAAGTTTGGTACCGTAGAGGATGGCAGCGGATGCTACAACCAAGATCAGTCCCCAAAGCGGCTTGACGATGTTGAATAGAGCACTCTCGGCGGGCGTAAATCCATAGCCAACAATTATTAGAGGGATCTGTTGCGACGTGTTGTTTGGAAGCTCGTTGAAGAACATGTGGATACTTGTCGCAGAAGTCAGCAGATACTATGAAATATATATCAAGTGACATATCAATTGATATAAATCTCCAAAGAAGCTTACATGAACAACCAGCTCTTAATATCGAGGACCATCTCCTTAACTTGAGACCACTTGAAATTCGAGTTCCTCACACCAGAATGAGTTTTGCGAATAATTTCGATGGTATGGACCTTCTCTTCTTCGTTCAGCCACTTGGCATCCATGGGAGTGTTGGGAAGGAAAAAAACAAGGGGCACAAAAACCAAAAAAGTCAAGACGGTGCAGATGATATGAAGCCACTTCCACGAGGCAATGCTACCAGCCAGTGTGCCATGGTTGTCATCTTGAATCAATTGGTACGAGATCATCGTTAGAAGGACATTGGCGAGACTTCCAAAGGCCCACCACAGCAGCTGTACCCAGGGACTTTTCTGAGGCGGGAAAAATGCCTGATGTAGCATGGCAGTTGAAGGGACAATCTGCGATTCCGTCTACGGTGTCCGGTCGTCAGTGTTACTGAAGATTTTATTTTTATTTTTATTTTTTTTTTTTTGCTTGGTGAGTAAACTTACCATTCCAAGCAGGAAGCGAACAGCCATCATCTCCTTTCCGGTCTTAATTGCCGGATGGATGCCAATGAGCAAAGCCCACAGGAAAAGGGAACCACAGATGAATTGTTTGTGGCCAACACGCTGGGAAATCCAAGCACCCGGCCACAGCGCAATCAAATATCCCGCGTAGAAAAGAGTGAAAAGCTGGTTGTATTCGTTCTTGGTCATATCCACATCCTGAAAGATGCCCATGGTACTCGCAGAAGAGAGGGTACTCTTATCCAAGTGAATCAAGAAAGAGATCCACCAAGTCTGGAGAAGCAGACACCAAAAGTTCTTGCGGACAAGTTTCCTTTCAGTTTCAGGGTCCAAAGGGCGCACCGAGTCTTTGTGTGTGTTGTAAAACACCGTGGTGTCATCCGCATCCTCCTTGTCAACCTGCCGTTGACGAGGAGTGACACGAGCAGGCTCCTTGATCTGATTACCAAGGCCGGTACCTGCGAGTTGCGAAGTATAGACGTTATGGTCCTTCTCTACCGACATGGTGGCTCGAAAATCGAATATTGTTTACTTCATATATGATAAGGAAAGAACAGCGTGAGCAAATATTTATAGACGTCTATTCCTCCCACACCAATTTCCACCACGAATTCCCACAATGGGAAATTTTCGAAAAGGAGACAATGCCAAGGCCTCCAAAAGCTTTGAAGTACTCTCACATTACGTTTGATATGTCTATGTGCATACTGTATCCTGTCAAGCCGTCGGTACCTTGAGGGCAAGCGGCCCCGATGCCAAGGGCACGAATCAGCACCTGAAGCCTTGGCCTGTTATGCCAAGTCGGTTGGTGTTGCATTAGAATGTACCTTGATGAAGAAGGATGTAGTTGGTAGCTGCCAATGTACAGCAGCCCTGTCAGGTGCTTGCAAACCCACGTTACTCTCGCTAATTCACGAGTGGTTTCCATGACAAATGAGATGAACAATATATATTTTCTAGCAGTAATTGATTCAGCCGAGACATGACCCAGAGCGCTTGCCAATATGGCCAAAGCTGGGAATCCATATTCATCAAGCGAATGCACCAGAAATGTCGCGAGGTCCACCGGGACCATCTTCCAGCCCATTTCTACGGGGTGCCTCAGGTCGCCATCTCCAAAATGAACGCATATACGAAGTACTACGATCACCATTTTCAAAAATTTCCGCGGCGTGCTGGTTTTTCAAGAGATTAGCCGGAAAGAAGCCGTCATGACCACATGGACGAGCTGGCTTACCTCTCCAAGGACAGGGAGGAACTTGGCACCATGACCACTGCCACCGGTACAGACAAAAACCGACTTGTCTGCGAAATCTGGTACATAATCAATCTGGAAAAAGGATTTCAGTTATTTCGCGCACCACGTAGTGTTTGATGGTGTTGCAATAGTTGTGCTACGTACCACGAAAGAGTTGTCCAGAGAGTCGGTATACCAACACAGCTTAGTCGTCGAAAAAGGTATATTCTCAAACTCGGGAAGAAAAATGGAGACGAACTGTTTGATAGCGTAAACGGCTGGCTCTGGCAGCGCCTTGCTCTCATCTGCTGGCAAAGGCACAGACCATTTACCGTCTTGCGTGAAAGTGGTCCCTTCCGGAGCAGGTTGGAAATTTGTAAACTGGGATCGTTCCAGGTCAATCATGATACGCTGCAATTGCCGTGGGTTCTTTGATTACCTTTATGCCTCTAAATCCGATCTTAATGTAGCCTTCGGGGGTACGAGGAAGAATATAAATGCTGCCTGTATCTTTGCCAGAACGGTTTCGGGGTGTAGCTTTCCATGTGATGACTGGGAACTTCTCGGGTGAGTACTTCTCCCAGAGATCCTTCTGTGACGGATCGATCTTAAAGGAAGCTACACTACCAGCAGACGACTCAAGGTGGTAGCTCAATTCAGGAAGGACCTGGGTCGAGAAGGAGCCGGCTGTAGTCAATCAGTCAATACATAATTACAGACGGTTTTGAAGTAAAACTTACCAGCAACCACAACAGTGTCCGCATTATGAATTACCCCATCTTGTGTTTTCAGGCCTGTGACCCGGTCCTTTGGAGTTCCATCGCTGCTGGGCCTTTTTACCAATGACTCAACAGCCCCCTTCTTTCCAAAGTGAAACTTGACACCCTTGGCCACCGCAATCTCATACCAGTACGCGCAGGCGCTGCTACATCTCACAAATCCAGCAAGGGAGTCCAAAACGGCATCAAATGTCTGCACTGGTGAGGCTTCTGGGATATCAAAGTCCAGGAGCTTGGCTTTCCACCCCAAGTTCTCGGCACGTTCTCTGTCATCGAGGCTGCTCTTCACGAACTGCGTGTCACGCAGGCCATCGCGCTCCATGTTCGCAAGGGTTTCTTTCTCCAGGGTATCAAGATGGTTCGTTGGCTGCACCCGTAGCATTCCACTGTTTACAAAGAGTCTTCCACCATTCGCATCATTGGCCCCCAAGAAACCGCGTTTCTCATCCTCGATCACCCAAGCCTTGCGGCTCTCCATGGCAAGACGCTGGTAATGAAGCTTGGTTCCGTAAGATGCACGGAACTAGTTAAAATAGCAGTCAGGTTTTTAGCTGTTACGGTCTGTAGTACGCAGGATGCTCACAATTTTGTTCAGGTCGACTGAAGCAGCCTGGGCATAGTCGTCTCCTGGGTCGTACCCATTCTCGTGATATGCATTTCGATCGAACACAGTGACAGCATAGTCTGGGAAGAATAAGTTAAGAAAAAACGGAAAAAAAAGAACATACAATTACTGGGTACGTAGGACTTGATGCTTACTTTTGTCACAAAGGGCAACAGCCAACGAAAGGCCAAAGATTCCAGCTATTATTGCTTAGGTCAATTTCTTGCCCATCACTATTCAGAAATGAACTCACGTACCGCCAATAATAGCAACTGACTTTTGATCTGCCGCCTGCATGTTGTTTTGATTCAAAAAAAGAACAGACGCAGGTCAACATTCTTGGATTCTGAAGGCGAGGGGGCCGCTTTAAGTACTCCGAAGCCAAGAACTCGCAAGTCAATTTCCGTTACGTTGAAACCGACTATTATAGAACTAAGAAAGCACTAAATCTGAAGAGAGAAAGTTTGCTATTAAACAATTATTATCATGTTTTTACAGAGTGGTGGAGTTTGGTGCAGCGTGTTTTGAAGGAATCAGGAAGCTGTTTGCGCAACGGTTTGTTGAGAGCTCGTTGATCAGACCAACAACGGAATAATGGCAACTTCTTTCTTATCAGATTACTAGGTGGCTCTCTTGACCATCAACGAACAGCGGTCATATTAGCATGTCATAAAATAGAAACTGCCCCTCGAGAATCGACGCCGAGGACCTTGGGGGCTCAAGTAGAATGGAAGATGCCAGCTATTAAAAGGCAAGATCCTGCCTAGCATCTACCTTTTGTCACACACCCCAAGCCAGCTATATATACCAGTGAGTCTTGCGTGTGCAGTTCTATTTCGTGTTTTAATTAGGAAACTGATCTTATTACACACAGAGCCACGAGAACAATCTCATCATGCTACGAATTCGACCTCAATCACTGGCCAAAGGGCTGAATGCTAGTATCCGGCCCTTCTCCTCCTCGACTGGGCGCCAGCTCATACCCGTCCATATTTCTGGCCAGGGAAATGGCACGGTACAAACGATAACTGTTCCGGGCAAGCCATTCAAGTTCTCGACCGATGCCTACACGATGATGGATGGGAAAGAGTCGCACCCTTCTCCGATTGCTTATTCGCTGGCGAGCCTGAGTTCTTGCAATCAAGTCACAGGCTCCGTCGTCGCAAAGGAACTCGGCATCGAAATCGGCGAGTGGCTCATTACCGTGGAGGGGAAATTGCCAACCGAGGTGTTTCTTGGAGGAGAGCAGGGCAATCCGAACTGGGATAGCGTTGCGTTGAAAGTGCAGGTGCAAAGCAACTTGATGGGCGACCATGATCCGAAATTCCTGCACTTCGCTGCAGAGGTTGAACGGCGTTGTCCCATGACTGCGCTTTTCAAGCGCAGCGGCGTGCGGTACACCAGTGAATGGATAAACAAGCCGCTACGCGAGGCGTCGAGATAGTCGTTCTATGCGGCTTTTCTAGCTGGCAATTTATAATAATAATATCTACTCTGTAAATATCTCTAATAGTTCTATGAGTAGTGATAAGTGTTGAACATAGAAGTCTAAGAGCAAGTGTGATTGCTCAGTACCACCTTAGGAGCTGGATAGAGGTAATGTATATTTGTACATGTATACTTCTACATCATGTTTTGTTCAATATTGCCATTACTCAGCAGACTGTAACCGAACATATCAGACACTTTTCGTTTTACTCTTGACACGCGCCAGCAGTTTCTTCAGGTCCACATCGTCTCCTGCGTCGCTGCGCTTAGACGACCCTTTCCTTTGCTTCTTGGTCTCTTCTACGGGCTCATCGTCATTGCCCTCATCACGGACTCTGCGCCTCTTCCGACTTTCCTCGAGCACCGCTTTCATGCCCGATGTGGCTTTGAACTTCGGGTTGGTAGGGTCGATCGCAAACTCATGGCTGTCATACATATTGGCAAACCGAGGGTCTTTGACGTTCATCTCAAAGTTGTCGCTAACGGTCGCTTCATCGTCTCTGTGCTTGCCTTTACCTTTCTTCCCCTTCTTGCGGGCCCGCTTCTCGGCCTTTTCAATCTCGTTCATGTCGAAATGCTTCATCCCCGCGGACTGGTCATCAACCATGAGAAGTTCAAGCTCGGCACGCTTGGCGGCTGCTGCTGCTTCTTCCGCTGCCCTCTCCTCGCGTTTCTTGCGTCGTTCTTCCTTGCGCTGGCTTGTCTTGGGTTTGCCCTCTGGTTCGTTGAAGAAAGGGTCGTCGAATCCAAGATCTTCCTCTTCAGCAATAACGTTTTGTTGCGTTTCCTCACCGTGGACGCCATCCGTCGTAGTAGCCCCGTCCTGCTTAGATGCTTTCAATTTTTCCTTTCGTTGTTTCCTGCGTTCTCGCTGTTTGCGGATGTACTTTTCGACTGTCGTTTCTTCACTAACTGGTTCGTTCTCAAACACAGAGTCTCTAGCTGGCTCGCCTGCCAGTCCCGAGGTGAACGTAATCTCCATGTCGCCGACGGGCCCTTTCTCTTTCGACGATGTAACGGGCTCGTCTTTCAGGCCAAGTAGAGCACGCATCCGCTGCCTTTCCGTCTCCTTTTTCGATGGCTTTGAAGCTGTATCAGTGGTTGTGTCGACAATCTCAACGCCCCCTTCCTCGTCATCATCATCATCATCTGAGCTGTCGCTAGCCAGGTACGCCTTGAGGTCATTTTCTTCAATATCTTTGCGTCCACCTCTAAACGCTTTTGCTTGTGCCTCTTTTCGGGCTTTATCATCGGCATCCCACGTAAGTTTCACTTTGCTGTGCTGAAGGGCGTCCGTCACGAAATCAGTAGGTCTGTATCCATCGGGTATACGACGGCATTGTTCCCGCGGCTTGTCATCTGAAAAGTCCGTGTCGTCTGGAACAAATCGGAGATCAAAGAAGTTGGCGCTAGACAGATACTCTGTGCCATCGATAGCATCGTAGACCTGTTTGGCGGTTTCCTTGGACGCAAACTCGATGATGGCGTAGAAATACCGTAACCGTTCAAGCTGATATTGTCGAAGTTGGGTCGTGTTGAACTCGTTTCCTTCGTCCTCTTTCAAGATGGATTTTTTGATGTTTTCCTCCTCATTCTCCGAGTCTTCAGGGTCTCGGTCCTCTTCCTCGCTCTCGTCATCGTCGTCGTCGTGTGTAGATGCGAAAATCTCTCGAGGAGGACCCTCCATCTCTTCTCTTTCCATCCTCTCTTTTCCAAATTCACTAGGGTAAATCGAGACCTGTGAAATGCGACCTCCAGCTGCAAAACTTGAAAACACGGCCATGAGATCTTCAGCCCGAATGTTGTCCCAGTCGAGGTTCACAACGGCAATCCGATTCGTCACTTCGCCAAGAGGAACGTCTGATTGTTTTTTGTCGGGAAATTCGATATCATCCCCATCCTCTTCCACATCTGCTTCATCGTCGTCTTCGTCACTAGAAGATTCCTCGCTGGAAGATGACTCGGAAAACCCCCCGTCACGCGCTGGATCATAATCTTTCTTTTTCTTTTCCACCCTTTGCAGCTCCTTGAGAACTACATCATCATCATCAACACTACCCACTGCAGACGCAGCATCAGCATCATTGTCGTCCTCCCCTTCGTCTTGCTCCTCATCCTCCAGGCGGTAAAATCGTTCCAGCTGTTTCTTGGTATCATCGCGAGCCAATTTGCGACCGTAGCGATCCACAGCAGCGTTTCGCGAAAAGTCCTTGTCGCGCAGCATGTGCGCAAAACGCTTGTCTAGTTTGACATGGGTGTGACGTTTGCTGGGCAGACGGTAGCGAGGGTCGCTTTGGATATTGGCAAAACGTTTATCGGCTGCCCAGGTTGATCATAACGTTAATTGAGAACTCTCTCATATGGAAATTGCAAAGGTAAATTGGGGGGAGTCTTACAGATAGTTGCAACATCGTCCTTGGCTTTGCTATGGCCTTTTCCCTTTTTACGACTGGGCTCCGCCATGTTGAATTCGGTCGGGGGTTGTAGCAGTCACTGCGAATAAATTCAATTAATCTTCCCCCCTCTGAGTACGTGAAAAATGTCAAACGAAGTTGTCTGGACAAGGGGATGTGTAATTAGTCGTTTCTTTCGAGGTGTCCGGATGTGCCAAGCGGAGATATTTTTTTTATCTGGCCCGTGCGCTTATCGCCGCGGCCGTTGACCGTTATCTGACTGGTTGCTTATATACCTAATACTACAAAGTACTTTGGAAACGCCTAAGGCCAAAGCAAAAAAAAAAAAAAAAGAAAAGAAAAGAAAAAAAATTATATGAGAATGTTGTATGTATTGAAAATGTAACTACAAGATATGCTATGTAAGTGATGAATTGTACAAGCTAGTTGTGCGCATGTATGGCTCTGTCTACATGCTATGTACCCCATCATGCTACGCACTTGTAACAAGTGCATCTGGTTCGGCCTGCTGCTCGCTAGATGTAATATATCAGCATCCAAAGTATTTGTTCTCAAGCCATCGAGGCTCATCTTCGTTTTCTATGCGGCCCACCACAACCTTCACCTCCGGGTATACAGCCGTCAGCCGCTGCAGGCCACATTTCCCAGCAGCACAGGTCACAAAGACTATATTTTGCTCCTCGACGCCATGGTCGATCAGAACTCGCACTGCCATTAGAGCTGCACCGCCGCTGGCCATCTGAGGATCTAAAAGCATAACGGTCGAATGAGTTTCAATTGCGGGCGGTAACTTGAGATAGTGAAGCTCCGGTTCCAGTAATTGCGTGTTGGTCTGAATAAGAATTCGTCCTGTAATACAATCCGGTATGGTTCGTTTCAAGGCAGTCTCCATGCATGAACCACCTCTCAGGATGGCCACTGCAGAGATTGTTCCCGACGGGTGTATACCGTGGTATTTTGTATTGTGAGGCGTCTCAACGGCCGTAGAGATATATTCAGTAAAATCCAGGGCTCTAAGCACTCGATCAATATGTTTCATTCCTTTTTCTTCATATGAATTCTTCTTACCTTTCAATCAGCAGAGAGGCTAGTCGATCAAAGTAGAACACGAAATCGACTTGCTCAGTGGAGGGGTCCTGTAGGATAGTATGCATTCCCAAAAGCTGGGGTGTTTCGTTCACGATAATAATATTTGGGGACAGGTCCTTCTCTGCTGCAAGTGCTTGCAGCTTCTTAAGATCTGCAGTGTGTTTCTCTGACTTTTCTTGCAATCGCCGTCTGATGTGTTCGACCACCATAGCTGCAGTTGGTTAGCATCTACTTTCAATATGTATCACCAAGGTCATACCAATTGCTGTTTTGTTCTCTATCCCCCGGGGTATGATAATGTCTGGTTCAAATTGTAAGTGAATAAGCCATACGCATTGTGCGGCGACGGACCTGAGATATGTCGTTGCGGCTCAACATATTTTGTGTATGACGGCTTGACATAGGTGAACCATTGTTTGATAATCCCTTCGACATCTCTCCCTCTTTCTCGGACATCGCGAATGACTTTTTTGGGATTTGTGTTAGCATCGTCCCGTTTCGCCTTTCTAGGGGACGAGACATACTTCTCCGGCCGAGGCAGACATCCATATCAGCCTCCACAAAAATCTGGACACTTCTTAGTCATTTTCGCAGACGTAGATAGGGTCTGTTGCTAGCATACTTTGGCATCGAGGAGATCCAGTATCCTTGGGTCGTGCAGAGCGAGGATCCCTTCTAAGATCAACACGCGGGGTGAATAAAGCGGGGTTGTTTCCTTCTGTCTCTGATGCTCTTTAAATGAATAGACTGGGATATTCGCTTTTTTTCTTCATTGCGAAAACCACACGGTAAGTATAAGTACAACGAAAAAAAGGGTACTATATAGAAAAGTTCTTACCCTTGCTTCAAGTCTCGCAGAGTTTGCACAAGAACGTCAAAATCGAGCGACTCGGGGCAATCGAAATCATGTTCGTTCCTATGCGCCCTTTCGTGCTGTTCGGCATCTAAGCTCTTGTAGAAGGAGTCCTGAGAGGCCATTACTCATTAGAGTCGACCTCGGGTCACCTAGTCAAGGTATAGATAGCAGTACCATCACAAGAATCACAACCCACGGGAGGTTGAGAGATCGGATAATTTCCATGGCCACCGACGTCTTGCCAGAGCCGGAGCTGCCTGCGATCCCAATAATACTGAGGTCTTCCCATGGCGGCGAATAGCCCTTTTTCAAATCGGTGGCCGTTGAGTAGATCGGAGGGAGTGACTCCATGCTGCTGCCGGTACCTGCAGCAGGAGCTGACTGGGCGTTGAAAATTTTCGACGAGGAGGCTAACGAGCTTGGGTATTTGCATACGCTTTGTACATTCCCAGCCCAAGCCTACAACGACAACTGCATCAAACCATGACAGCGAAATGGTTTTTCTTTTTTTTTTTTACGTTACTTTTGGTCGTGTGCCAGCGCGTGGAGCAAGGCCGACGATAAGCTGTCTGGCACCTTTCCTAAAATGGTAAGGCAAGCGCTCTGTGATGCAACCTGTGGCGCAAGGGAATGGCGGTGCACTGCTGCTGAGGTAATCAGTGCCGGCTCCAGCCACAGCAGGCAAAAACGGCTCCGGGCCGACTCGCATCCCGGTTTTAGCGTGGCCGAGCTTTTCCAATCGAACGTCGCTTCCCGCTTGTTTCTCTTCTTCTTCTTCTTCTTCTTCTCCTCCTCTCTGTTCCTCGGACCCCAAACTCCTGGTGACCTGATGGCCTCTGTCTCGACGACAGGTAGCCATCCTAGTACTTACCTCGTCCTTGCTACAGCTCTAGGAATGTGATGGCAGCAATGGCCGCCGCCAACATCGTAGGAGCCCCGCCGTACGCTTGTTCTCGGGCTTGCTTGTGGTCCTAACAACGTCCAGATGTCTCCTACTTCTGCATCTCCACCATCCACATGGCACCACTTCGACCGAAAGGTCGAAGAAGTGAAGCCGTCCAAAGCGTGAGTTGGCCTCGTTTATATATTTCATTACAACTCCGTCTTCCATGATGTGTCAAATTCAAGTTGGGAATCTCTCCAAAAAAGATATCTTGAGGAAACTATGTTAACTTGCTATCTGATATTGTGTTGCATCTTCAAAACATATTGGCTACTTCGTGCATTGATCAACACTGAGGCTAACGATTTGTTGGTAGTGACATCAACTCTCTGGTCATGGACTACCTTGTCACCAATGGTTATCCTGCTGCGGCGAAAAGATTTGCCGTCGAGGCCAACATCCAGCCGAAAGCTGATATTGGGTCGATTCAGGAACGAGTAGAGATTCGCCGTGCGATCCACTCGGGTGATATCCAAGCAGCAATTGAGAAGATAAACGAGCTGAACCCTCAGGTATGCCTCTTCCCCTCTTCTTTTGTATTTCCCCCTCCCCACCTTTCTTTTTGCTATGATTATACCAGTTTCATGCACCACTCATATACCCTCTTGGGTGTTGATGAAAAAAACTCATCTTCAGTCCTCAGTATGAGCAAAAAAAAGTCTTGTCTTGACGTATTCCTTGCGGTTCACAATTTGGCTTGCCCTTTCTATCAGTGGCTAACAAGTTCTGATGACAGATTTTGGATGCGGACCCATCCCTCCACTTCTCGTTGCTTCGTCTGCAGCTTGTGGAATTGATTCGTAAATGTACATCCACTCCTAACGGGGACATAACCCCTGCGCTGGAATTTGCAACGTCTCGACTTGCACCGCGGGCACCCACCAATCCACAGTTCCTTGAGGACTTGGAGCGTACTCTAGCACTTCTAATCTTCCCAGCGGAGAGTTTGACGCCCGCATTGGCTAGTCTTCTTCATCCCGATTTGCGCAAAGACATTGCCACGAGGGTCAACCAAGCTATTTTAGAAAACCAGGGAGCTCGTAAAGAGGCTCGACTGCGCAATCTGGTCAAGCTCCGTGCTTGGGCGGAGCAAAAGGCTCGAGAAAAAAGGCCTGGAATTCCCGATCATCTTGACATCGGACTCTGTAACGATAAATCGAAATCGAATGACCACAACCACTCCAGTGCAAATGGCAATTCTGATGATGCTGTCATGACAAACGATGGAACCATCGACCCCATGATTGTATAAAAACCCAGTTTTGACATTTTCTGGCATAACTCCCCTCCCCCCCATCATCTTGAAATGATTGGAGCTTTCCAGTGGAAGGCGAAATTTTCCATTTATGACCGTGACATGTGTATACGAAAGAACTGATTCTGTTTAGCGTGGCGTTGGGGATTATTTTTTTTTGTTATGATTACTTAAACTAGTTGTATATCCATTAACTATACAGTCCACTTGGTACTGCACTATTTCTTCGTTTACATGTAGTGATGTTGTAGCCGTTTAGCTATCATTTTCATATGTATACTAGTAGTAGTACGACATAGTTTTGAGGTGAAATATCGCCGACTGCGTCAATTGATGTAGAAAAGACAAAATGAAAAACCATGATACTAAGAGCAATTGATAATTATAAACATCATATTGAACACCCTTCGAACGCTACAGATTGCCAAAGTGGAATTTAAAGAAATCCACAAACCAGAATCGATGCCATCGGTCTAAACATCTAAAACTGCAAAAGATGGATGAATGTATATATATATACACACGCATTCGTTTTTGTTCTAAAAACTCATTATATCTGCAAAACGTTCATCAGCATTCGAGTTCGTAAAATCCGGTTTTATCTCTGGACTGAGAAAGGAAAAGAATTGAACATACCTCTACCAAAAAAGGCCCTCTTCGTCCAGTCCATGGCCAGCAGGATACGAGTACGCAGACTGACGCTCTGCGAAAAGTAGATACTGCGCCAGAGGTACACGGCCAGCAAACCGCCGCCGTAGTTCATGCCATTGAAGTCAAAAATGGCCGCGTTTCCGATATATGCCAGACTGCCCAGGTGTTTGTATTTGAAGGCCTTGTATACCGCCTCGTCCAAGTCACCATAGTCAATCTCGTTTGCTCGCATTCCAGGCAGTGTCTTGGCGATCTGGTTGAACTTGCGACCGAGATACTCGCCCTGTTGGTTGGCACGCTGTGCGGTTGCAGGAAGTGACGTCAGCTTGGAGTCGATTTGTAGCAATAGCTCATGCAGCTCATCGAAATCGAGGGTCCCCGAATGATCCTTGTCGTATTCGGAAAACAGCCGATCGAGGCGTCGGAGATGGTTCGCAGCCTGCGGGAATCGCTTTTTGACCCGATCGGCCACCTCGCGCCATTCACTGAAGGTGAGGTGCACCTTTTCCGGATCCTTGCCTTTCTCCCACGCGATTGTACGTAGGAATGTTACCATGTGCTCGGCGACGTTGTTCTGGACAGTCGAGCAATCACCAATAGCGTAGACATCGCCCATGGGCGCACCAATTAGTCGCAGATGCGAATCAGTCTCTAATGCGTGCTTGTTGTTCTGTGATTCGAGCTTTTTGGCTATCTTCTGCGAAAATGGGGTTTGCGCTTTTTTTTTGTCACATGCATTAGTTGTTGCCGAGAAAATGACCTAGTATTCGGGCACTTACAAACTCCGGTAGACCATAGACAGAACCCAGTAGGTATTTCCTTTGTCACAGTCTCTCCATTTTCCACCTGCGTAAACAGAATCTTGTCCGCACGAACCTCCTTCACTCTGGAGTTTGTCAAAATATCGACTTGGTCGTGAGCAAAGCGCGCCTACTACGAGTTAGATAAGATCATGAATCGGAAAGTTTACGAGATGTCAATTACCTCTGCATATGTCGAAAGAGCTTCATCGTAGGTGTTGAGAATGTGACTCCGGCTTTGGATAACATGTACGGATATCTCGTTTCGCAAGATCTTTGGGAAGTTGCTCCTCAGATCTTCATTGAGCAGATCGTACAACTCAGCTGCGAACTCTACACCCGTTGGACCGCCGCCACAAACAACAAACGAGAGCAATCGCTTGCGTTCTTCGTCCGAAGTCGTGGGTAAGCAAGCGAGTTCCATGTTCTCCGTGACCTTGTTTTTGATCTGCCGTGCGTCATCTATTGTCTTCAGGAAATTGCAGTGCTCCAGTCCTTTGACACCGTGCGGATTGGTGGTGGATCCTATAAAATTTCTGGGGTTCAGCAAACAAAATCATGTCACACGCCGGCCACGGTCACATACCAACAGCAACGACAAGTTTATCGTAGGGGAGATAGAAATGCTGGCGGTTCCCCTTCGAATCCAATTGCGACACTTCCACCAATTTTGCGGAGAAATCAATGTCCTCGGCCTCAGCCTTCAAGAAGTGACCCCGCACGCGATGAACGATGCGTCGCACAGGCTCGACCAGAGATTTCAAGCTCAGGGTGCCAACAGTTGCAGATGGCAGCATGGGAGTAAACAGGAAATAGTTGACGGGAGAAACAACGGTGACATGATAATCTCCAGGGTTGAGCGTCTTCAGTAGCGCAACACTTCCCCAGCCAGTACCCAGAATGACGAGTTTCGGTTTGTCGCGCTGCTCTTGCATTGCATCGCTATCCTCATCGTCTACCAGTATCTCTGCAATTGGCAAATTCTTCGGTCCGCCGCGTTTGGGGTTCAACGCCAATTCCGACACAGGGATATCCTCACAGACGGGATTTTCCCGATAGGTCGAGGCATCATAGAGAAAGACACCGGTAACGAAGATACCACCACCGACTATGATAATGCCGCAGTATGCAAAAAGGTGGTAGAGCGCTCTCAGCACCGGGCGGCGCCAAATGGTTTTCTTGAAATTCGATATGGAGCGAACGCTGTGGATCGTACGGAAGGGTAGTTTCTGGGTGACTTGTCGTAAACGGGCAATGCGCTGCACATGGTGAAGGGATATGGAGCGAGATCCAAGCGGTCTGGGAGGCGCAAGAGGGCGAATGTGTGTTCTCAGCGGGCGTGAGAACGAGGAAGCACTTTGAAAGACCGGAAACCCGGCAAGCCGTCTGGCCTGCATGGCGAGAGTCAGTGTAATCGAAACGCCGGAGATGAGAACAAAAAAGTCGCTCAGAAAGTCGACAAAACCATGCTCAAATAATTGGCAAGAGAATAGGAGCCAATCGACTAGATAAAGGGATGTCTAGGGAGGAAAACAGAGCGAAAAAAGCAGTTGCCGTGATGCCGTTTGGTGGTAGGTAGCATTGATGGTAGCCAATCTCCTCCCGCGCTAGCAGCAGACGTCATCGATACGGTCCTGCACCTGAGCGGCTCTCGGCATCGACTAAAGTTTAAATCGCCGAGTCACGTGGCAGGACGTCTACGATAATACGTTTGTTTTACACGAGCAACCAGTTAATAATAATACAGGACTTTTGTATCGATGTGCTTCAAATGTTTGAAAGCATAGAAAACATGTGCACTAAAAATACACCGCACGATTTCGTTTTGGCTGCCGACCAGCTCCTTCATGCGTATGTAAGTGAATAGGATCAAGACACCCAAAGCAAGTATTTCCACAGCACGCGTGGAACTGGACCTAGCTAAATTATCAACACAAGAAGAGGAAGAAGTAAAAGAAGAAAAACATCAAAACGTGATCTGCAAAATATCCAGGCCTTCGCCTTATATAACTAACACCTCGCTAGAACGATGAGCCAAATGCAATAAAATGTGATAAGAAAACAAGCAAATAGAGGCGGGTAATGGGTTCGAGTTCAGTCAAAAAAGACAGCTTCCTCCGGCTCGGAGCTAATTTGTTTCTTGTTGATACCATTGCGGCTCCTGTTCCTAGGACGTTTCGGCGTAAGCCCTCCGGAGAGAGAGCTCTTTCTCTTCATAGGCTTGCTTCCATTGATTGAGCCAACGTCATCGTCAAGGCCGTCATCCAGGCTATCTCGATCAGCGTCATCATCTCCACCAACTTTCAGTTCATCATCGATGGAAAGTAGCGTGGCGAAGGAGCGGCATATCTCGAGCATGTTTTGTTCACTGTCAAGACAGGCCATATTCCTACCTATGGCTTCCCAGAAACGATCACCTGTAATTCCGTGGGCTTTAGACGGGGCTTTATTGAGCTCCTTCGCGTTTCCCTTCCGTTCCTTTTCTCTGATAGGAGAATTGATCCCATACTGCCTCCTGATATGTGATCGTGCCTCCCATAACATCGACAGGATAGCAGCCGCGGTGGCAAGGTGCCGCAGAACACGAGGGCTAATAGCGGGCAGCGAAGGGGTCATCTCCGGTTGGCCATTGAACATGGTATTATCAAGACCACCTTCTTGCTTGACAGCATCCATTTGAGGAGGAAATATCTCGGTCTCAATGGCGTGAGCAACAACTGTACCAGTCGCAGAGACAATTCTCTCCATGCATGCAATAGTTGGTAGCAGCTCGGCTAGTTGTGCGTATTCGAAGAATGCAAGATTTTGACACACGAACCTTGCTAACAGCAATTGTTCGGGAGGATTTCCACTCGTGTCGAGTTTCTTGAGTTCAAAATCCACTTTTGAACAGAAACTAGATAAGAATTTCTTCTGGTATTTGCTGTTGCTAATCTTGACAATCTCAAAAAGGGGGGCGAGTTTTGCAGCGTAAGGGCGCGCTAGCGCTCCGTTAGAGTCTCCTACAACATCCCGTTGGTAGATAAAAGCATCTTGCACGGCGCGCATGTACTCGCGTTCAAACATAGATTCGTATTGCTGATGAAGCATCTTATGTGTGTCGAAAGCGACCTTCGCGATAGCAGGGATGTTTGACGTTTCTAAAGAAACAAGGACACCGGCACACTCCTTGGGATGGACAAGACCTTGTCGGTTAATGCTTGCAATGAGTTCGATTGCGGTCAACGAATATGAATCCTGCCTTGATTGAGCGATTCGGAGCATGTCTTTGAGGAAGTGCTGGGCAATCAATGCTGCCGCCCCGTCGTTATCGCTGGCTTTCAGGGAACCGCCCAATCTGGTTGTAGCTTCTGGGTCAGAGGATTCACTCTGAGGTTGAACAAGTTTCTCCGATTTGCCCTCATGGATGGCGAAAAAGTCGGAGAATGAACGGAGGATTATGTTGTGTAGACCGGCATTCTCGTCTTGGAAAACCGCCGAGATCGCTCGTCTAGGCTCCTCCCTGCTAAACTGAGCAGGCCATGATTGACAAATAGACCCAAGACTCTCGAGTGCCATCGTTCTCAGCTCCAGCGGTTGGCGTTTGTCTACAAATGGCAAGATAAAATCGACCAAAAGTCCGGCAACAGAACCACCTTTCCATGCAGGAAAGGCCTTTTTGAAGTGTGGCTCAAATTTCTCCAGGTCACAGTGTCTTCCCACGCAACCTGCAATACGCACATAGCTGCGAGCCCTGTTCAGCAAGTCTTTCTTACTACTATCAGAGAGGTCGACGCCTTTGGCCTGACCGATACCTTTCAATACCGATATTGTGAGCTTGACCAGTCTGTCGGGGTTTTGAAGAACACCATTGATAGTCCACAAACATGCCATCACTTCGTTCAGCTCAGATCTAGAAAGCTTGGCGACGCTTTTGAAGAGGTCGTTCTGCACCTCTTTGAGGAATGCATTATGCGCCGACGAGATGTAAGGGAGAACACAGCGGTAGATGACAACCACGGAACGGAAAATGAATAGATCGTCTGCAGTAACGAGGTTGCCGATATATGGATGCAGCGCTTGGAGTTGCTCCGCAACGAATAACTTTGAATTAGCCTTGGCAAAGACCGTGATGGTCTGAAGAAGTGCCTGATGTCCTAGTTTCTCGGGCGAGGCGGAGTCGTCAACAACCCTTTCAAACATGTTGGCAACCATTGCTTTGCAGACCTTGAAATTCTGAGTGGGCGATTTAGTGGTCTCAGATATCATCTTCTTTAGGAATGATCCCAACCACTCTTCGGAACTTTCACTGCGTTGAACCAAATTGACAACGAGAGAAACTTGATCTGCCAATGCCACTTTTGTTTTTGGCGCGTCTTGCAAAGTGTCAATGGTCGAATGAAATGGGGCAAACAAGAGCTCCTCCATAGTCTGCCGAGCTTGGATCGCCACGCCTTCTTCGAAGTCACTTGTTCTTTGCAGTAGACTGTCAAGAATAGCAAGCTTCAAGTCTCTGCGGACTGTTTTGAGAAATATGTCTTTCGAAAGTGTAATGCAGCGCTTGCGAACACCAGCTGTGGCATCACCAGCACAAGTAAGGATTGCTCGGCATCCTTCTTCTTCAAGCCCTGGTTTCAACCCAATACATTTGGCAATTAAAGAAAGAGCGGAGTCGCGAACCATAGGAGAAGCATCTGTTGCACATCTGAGAATCACCCGCATGACAGACGAGTCTCGATCCAGTAGATTTGGGTCTTTTTCGAGCATTGTGATGACACTCTTCAAGCTACGGCTCCTGACTTTTGCTTGGTCACTAGTTATCGAATTCAACAAGACCTTTAAGATAGTATCGAATGCTTTAGAGAATCCCATGTTGAGAATAGTCAAGATGTACGCGAGCTTTCCCTGGGCGGTTGAAACATTGCTATAATGACTGCATGTCTGATGGTTAATACTGTCTCGTCTCGCCTTAGAAAGTGAACATCAGATACGTACCTATTGGTTTCGAGCCACTTTAAATCCGATAAAAGATTGGGAAGTAGAGACAACAGCTCATACACTCGTCGATCTTGACTAACAGTGTCTCGATCGGCTGACTCATAATACGCAGACGCGACAGTTTTTGCCCATTGTACAACATAGTAGCCCCGAGCACTGGTAAGTTGCCAGTTGTCGAGATCTCGATTCTGCAGGTATTCCAGCGTGATACGATACGGGCCGTCGACAGCCACGAGGTCCTGTGGATGCAATGCATGTCTAGAATGTTCATCATAGGCTTGTCGAAGGTACTCAGTTATACTATTGCCCCCATCTTCCATAGAGGGCATCAAGTGTTGAGCGGTAGCAGTGAGTTCCGAGATTCCAGAGCCCATCCAGCCAAGCAGCTCAAGAGCCATGTTCTTCGCTGTTGCAGAACTTTTATCAAGCTCAGCGATGCCAACCATATGGGATGCAAGGATACGAAGCAGTAGCTCTGCGGCAGGCCAATCCGTTGATCCCAAAACGCCAATCAAATCTTCCGTGAAGAGGTCAAGAATGTTTCGATAGGGTTGATCTCCTGTTTTTGTTGACGTCATGGCACGCTGAATGATGAATTTGATTATGTACTGAGCACTCCTAACTGCGTTGTCGTAGAGTTTGTTCGCTCGATTTGCAAGCCTTTCTAAAGACGCTTTAGAGGTAAATCCATCATCGGAGTCATCTTCATCGGATTCACTTTCCTCCTTGTATTTCGTGTCAACAAGCTCGTCATCATCATTGTCACGGGGAACGGGAAGCCGGCGTTTCGCCCTGGACTTCTTGGACTGTGGTGTATCCATAGCCGTGGTCTGTACAAGTTGCATTACAAGAGCGGTAAGCAACTGAATGTTCTTGCCATCAGTGAGTTTAAACTGTCTAGCGTTCTGGCGAGTGGAAGGTAGCTTTTCCAGGGACACAAGAATCTCGTCCAAAATATAGGGACGTTGATCGGGGTAGCGAGAGAAGACCTTAGCAAGAACATCCATGGCTGCACGGCGGACAGATTCGAATTTCTGATAGCCAATTGCGGAGTCTTTGTCATTGTGCGCATTCTCGACGAAAATCAACTTAGTCGCAAGAAACATTGTAGATGTGACCACTCCCTCGGAAAGATCGATTCGCGAAAGGAAGTTGGCCAACGACACCAAGAGTTTCCTTGCTTGATGATTCAAACTGCCAATGATTCTCCTCTCGCGGCTGACGAGTTCAAAAAACTTTGGCTCTTTGTCGGCAGGTCGGCATTCAGCAGCAGGAATAATGCAGTGGTCAAAAACAGCCGTTAGCACATTGGGTACTGCTTGTATAAGATCCTCGGGGCATAGGTCTTTCTCGCTTCGTCGCCCTGACATGGTTTGGAGAAGAGTTCCAATAGCGAGAAGAGTGTTGTACATATCCTCAAGTTTAAAGAGCCATGCTTGTGTTTCACTATCATTCGAAGCATCCTCCAGTCGTAGGTCCAGTCCTTGTGCAGATACTATGGGCTGCTCACACAGCTTTTGAAGACGAGTGATATACTCAGAGGGAACGTCGTGCAATCGTCCAAAGCCCGTAACTTTCTGTAAGGACTTCTGAAGTCGAGAGTGGCTTTCTGGGCCAAGGATAGGCCCGCGCACTTCCAAAACATTTGGAACCTTAAACATGGGATTTGACTCCTGTGCCAGAGTGGCGGAAGAACTGTCAGGCTCGAGTCGGTCTTCTGTTTCAAACACCTCCTGCATGAGATCTTGCAGTTTCAACAACGCCGCATCTGCTTCTTCCTTCTGATCTTTGAGCCGCAAGTCGGTGACTGATGTCTCGTACTCCGCGTTCAGCTTCCGCCGTTTAGCGGCGCCTTGATCCTCACCCAAGCGATAACTCTTCGAAGGGTCGAGAGGTGGAACGATGACGGCAGGGCGAAGTAACTGTCTTTGACCGTTGACTGGGGGGTAATCACCCTGCGAGTTGGCGGTGGAGTCGATATGGGGAGGGAAGGAGCCGCCGGTGGGCTTCACGGCTGATGCAAACGCTTTACGTTGGGGATCTGGGGTTTCCTTAGTATTTCCTAGCAACCTCACCGAATGCATGCGGCAAAAGCTTACAGGTGAAAGCTATGTTTGTGGCATTTAGCATCATGTTGGCAAAGGGGCTCAATTTCGTGGTCGTTGCCGAAGCTTCCTTTTGCGACGGGTGATCGGTTTGCTTCAAGCCTTGAGGGAGCTTGAACTTGCTATTTGAGAGATCATATGGTATTAGTGACCACAGGGAAACTTCCCAGAAGTGAGTGAACGTACAAATCTGGCAGCTTCTCTCCATTCAAGTGTTCTGTTAGCAGTTCTTGACGAACCGCTGCAAGCAGAGCGGACTTCTTCGGGCCCAGACGAGTCTCATTGTTAAGATCCTGTATCATGTTTCGAGCTGCCGATCGAGAGTACGTGGAGAAATTGGTTGAGGCTTGTCCGCCGACGTCAGGCTGTGTTATCGAGTCTTGGTTCATCAGTGACAGTTCGATGACGGCCAAATGAAGCGGGGGGAGTACCTAGGCCAAACACAGGTGCACTGGTCATGGGAGAATACTGCAGCGCTTCATCCACCTGCAGCGGTCGGTTATGGAGCTGTCCGCTTCTATTTGGAGCCCCATTTTGAGTGCTGAGGGGATAGCCCTGAGACTGTCCCAGGCCATTGATGACCACCTGTATCGTAGGCCGGGGGTGATCCATGGCGTTTTGCTCCTCCCAACGACCGGAATGTTGGATCTATGAAACCGTAAAGTTGGGATCCATGAAGGCGCATGATTAGAGAAAATAGAGAAGTCGACGAGGGGCAGCCATCAACAAAGCCGTCAACAAAAAGTCGCTTTTCACCTCACTTGCTTCGAGAGCGCCCTTCAGGCAGTTGCCGCACGTTAAGCGCGCCCTCCTCTGCCATTTGTCGCTGCCGCTCCACCGGCCCATCGACACTAATGGGCCGGTGCTAACCTAGACGTGCTTTTTCAGACCGACAGCCGCATACAACTTTTTTTTTCTCTTCATATTATTTTTCGTCACTTCTCTCTAGCTAATTTCCAAAATCTCTCAATTCTCTTCTATTTATTTGCGACCATGTCGGCCATTGGCTCCCTGATTTTTTGCACAGATTGTGGAAATCTGTTGCAAGAAAGTACTGGGTCCCCAGATGCCATACTGGTGTGCGAAGTTTGCGGCGCAAAAAACCGAGGTGAATACATCCAAGCATGTCTATAATATTGAGACTCACGAAATTTTAGATACTCTTCCTCAAACCATTCTCTCCGAATCCAAGCCGAATGCCTTCCCCTCTGCTCTAAGAGCAAAAAGGTCTGCCGTGCAGACACTGACCGCCGAGGACAGAAGCACGGAAGCTATTACGCAGAAAGTCTGTGACAAATGTGGTCGAAAGGAAATGTTCTTTACCACTGCTCAGCTACGAAGTGCTGATGAAGGCTCTACGGTATTCTATCGATGTGTGTGTGGCTATAGGTATGTACAATTTGTTGCGGACTTGCGAACTATTTTAATTTTATGCGCCTCCAGGGAGACTGTCAACAACTAATGCAAAGGTGACTTTGCGAAAAAATTATCATATTGGGCATCACTTGGGGAAGAAAGGAATACAGTCTATATTTTGTATGTGCAAGGAAAATAGGCCTCAAGCCACGGAAACGGCGGGTAGCAAGGCGTACTCCTTGTCGCCGTTCTTCTCATACTCCGCCATGTCGAGGGCCACGATAATGCTGTCTCTCACCACCTGCTCCGGATCATCCAAGAACTTTTTCAAGATTTCCTCAACGCCCTCCTCGTCCCCAAGACTTCCGAGTGCTTCGGCTGCCTCGTGTCGCACCATTCCCATTTCGTTCAAGTCGCTCAACGTGGCTGTAAGGCTTGGAATTGAAGCAGGATGGCAAAGCTGACCAAATACAAATGCTATTTCATGGCGGAAGAGCGCAGATGGATCTTTCAGCCCTTTTGACAAAGCATGGATTGCTGGTACGGCGGTTGGTAATCCAGGAGGTGATGCAAGATCTCTCAAGGCAAACATGGCACGGTATCTTTGAAAAAGAGGGAGTTTAGTATCCAGCAATGTTGTTTCGAGTTCTGGAATGGATGGCTCCTTCACGGTCAGCGGCAGTGGTGGAGCAGGGTCAATAGATGCAAAGTCGCTGTAATAGCCAAAGTGTTAGTAGATAGCTCCACACGCATAATTGCATACTTCATATATCATCAACAAAAGCTTTAGAACTCACCTCGGCTTAAGCTTTTCCTGTTGGCCATCTTTTGATGTCTCCCAAAGAATTCTGTCCACGGCAATGTCGCATGTCTCTCGAACAACCTCCAGTTCGTTCTGGTCGTCCCTCAGTGTCTTTAGAATCTGTAAACTCCCTGGATATCCCAAAGCTCCCAGGGCTTCAGCAGCTTCGTGCCGGCACATTGCATCCTCCTTTCGATCTTCGAGAACGTGTACCAAATGAGGAACAGCGCTCTCGTTTCTGGATTGTCCAAGACAATATGCAAGCTCGTGTTTCAGAAGCTCCGACGAGGAAGTGAATGCTGCTGCTATAGCTTCAATCGCAGGCAGTGTCTGATCGACCGGAGGATTCATGCAGGCGACATGCTTCAAGGAAAACAACGCGCGAAATCTGCGTGCGAGGGGTTCCGTTTCGGACGTTAGCACTTTGCGCAATGCTGCGACGGTGTCATCTGATGCTCCAGACATGACTGCCGGCGGTTTTCTGTGTAAATATGTTTCGAATCGCCTTGTTAAAGCAGGGAATATATGAGGAAGTTGTAAAGGAGGTGCTGAGATTGAAGGCAAGATTTTTTTCCCTTTCCCTCTCTAATCTTATCGCGATAAAAATTCCAGCGGGGAGGCGGGGCTATTCCGCCCATTCTAGTCACCAAAACCAACACAAGTTACACAACTGATGGCTCGTTATTATTTTAACTCGATATTGACATGGGGGAAAATTAGATTAAATTATGCCTGAGAGAACTCTTATTAGCTGTGATCCTGGCCTGACTTCCCACAATCTTAAATGGTCCCTGTTCTATATAGATGACCAAACCCCATCATCGTTCTTGCTCCAACTTGTTTTCATCTAGATAACATGAGTTAAAGCTGAATGTTGCAATTGTCTATGATAGCATATGAGATTATGTAGTTGTTAGCAGTGCGGATAAGTCTGTAGGTCACTAACTTTGCATAAGTAGGATATTCGGGCCAGGTATGGATGCATGCGCATCAACTAGTACCATTCAACACTACATGCTCAAATAGCAACCGGTTGACACTTGATCGAGTTGAGGAAAGCTAAAAAACTTTCAAACTTTCATTTACATTGGCTAGTTCCTTGAGAAACAGTAATCTGATATAGACCTAATCGCATTGGCACGGTATCAGGTCGATTCAATGTTAATCTATGGCATGATACATATGTACCCACCATCTCAGCAATATAATGCGTACTACATATCAATTTATGTCAATTGGTAGAGCAGCACCTATACCTAGTGAGGACTTTGGAAAGAAGATATACGCTAAACGATTGTTCCGTAGCCTTGGTTTCATTCAGTGTACTTGACCTTTGTGTAATGTTAAAATAGTTGAACCTTGCATCACTGACGTTTCAAGAAGTCCCTTCGATAGAACACAATCAACTGATGTTTGCACCTATCATTGCAGAAAATTTCTAACGTGACTTGCGTATCAAAGTGATCGTGGTTTGCGTAGTAAAATTGCTTGCTAATTTGCCTACTGATCATGCCTAGGTGGCTCAGGCCAAAGTGTTACGACCCAGTCATTAACAGTTGAGGATACACTATCACGTTAATATTGTATTGTAGAGAAATTCAAAACTCCATAATAAGCCGAACACTGTCTTATGTACACCATGGCCCAACAGGCTGTCTATTTTGTCCTGATGTGCTTGAGCTTCTTGGGCTCGTGAACAAAGTTGTTTGCGTAAGCCTTTGGAACAAACTTGCGCTCGTTGGGTTCCTGGACAAAGTATTCGTAGCCCTGTTTCTGGGCGAAGAGAATAGCGTCTTCCTTGCTCTTGAAAGTCAAGTTGGTGCCCTGCATGGCATCAGCAGAAGATTGCCAGCCCATAAGAGGGTTTTCCCATCGGTGACCCTTTTGTAGGATATCCCAATCCATCCGCCAATGCTGACTGTGCCAGGTTCCGGACTGAGTTGCAGGTTTCGCGGGTTTATAGATTCTGTCGCGGGGGTTAATTCGACAACCAAAACATTGACTGAAAAGAATCAGCAAACATACCTCACAGTTCGTGCCTGCAGATCAGTTGGTGCTCCCGACAAAACAGCAGCAGCAACGACATCTCCTGGCTCGCTTCCATCCATAACCCGCTTCGGGACAGGCGAAAAGGTACTAAGAGGACAATTAGGCAAATTTGGCACAATCGTAGACGCAGGGTAACTAACGAAGTTCCGTGATCAATGGTCGCGTTGTAATCTGGCTGATGGCGAGCCATTGCCTCTCCAGGGCTCTCCTGTCTAACCAAAGAGCTACCCTTCGAAGGAGTGGTGGGTGCTTCGGAAGGGTCCGTTTTCACAGGAGCGCTGCCCGGGGCATTAGAGACAAAACGAGCGCCGATAGGGCCAGCAGTCCGGGCGACCCGAAGGCAAGAGAGGCCCTGCGCGATGCCTTGCACTCTGACGATTGGCATTGTGATCTTGGTGAGAAGAATCGCAGTAGCTTGAAAGGGCGGACGTTGCTGCGTTGCTTCGAAAGTCACTTCCGGCGCCCGTGGCTGGTGTGGGTTACATAAGCGTGGCTGATGCGGTCCGCAACGCCAGATGTCGGGAGAACTTCACTCTCCTTCTCTCCCGCTTTTCAAGCTTCTTCATTCAAACGTCTCTCGCTGGATCAAGGTACTACCCCGCGCAATTGGCGTCGCAAAGCGTGTGGAATTGACTGACACTATTATTTTGAAAAATTACAGATCGCCAAAATGAGCTACATCACTCGTCGGGCTCTGTCCACTCTTATCCCACCCAAGGTACGATTACCCGGAAATACACCCCCCATCGGGTTCGCGAAATTTTGCTGACAGTGAACTAGATTGCGTCCCCTACCGTGAGTCCCTACCTTCCGAGTCCTTGAGACTATGTCGATTCCATTCCGCTGCACCCGATCGCCATATTGTGCTGAAGCCATACACACGAGCGTGGACTCGATATGCATTGAGGCCTCGGAACTTCAATCAAGGCATTGGTTGCTATCGGTTTACTGACAATTTTTCAGGCAATCGGTGCTGCTCAAGATGCCGCCCGTATGGAGCGTGTAGTCAACTTCTACGCCCGCCTCCCCCGCGGCTCTGCTCCTGCTCCTAAGCCCACCGGTCTCCTCGAGCGTTACCAAGCACGTTACTTCAACGGCAAGAAGGCATCGCCCATGCGTAAGCACTCCATTATAACGTTTATGACTGTGACTTAGATGATCTGATGATTTCTCGACGAACAAAAACAGCCCTAGTCCACGTCATCGGAACTCTTTTGCTCGTGAACTACAGCATCCAATACTACTACCACCTCCGTATGCAGCCCATTTCTGCTACTCAGGATGTTTACAGCTAACATTAATTTTGCGCAGGCCACCACAAGAACCACCCTCACTAGAGGAAAATTGATGGGGGATTCTTGGTGAAGAAACAGTGAGAAGCGGACTGTACATATACTTGTGACACTACACTCATCGGCCCAAAGGGAGCCCAGCTGGTCCGCGTCTACTCATGTAGCTAGAATATTAGTCAAGACAGATGCACCTTGCGCAATTTCATATGTTGAGATAATTCTAACATCAATGAATCGTTGTATCGCATAGAAAGATGGCTTACGTAGGGGGCTTTGTTGTTAGACGAAAATAGACGAAGACACTTCTAAAGCGACTCTCGCGTAGCCACGATCCCAACCGCTATTGTCGGACTCGAATCCCAGCGTTATTCAATTATTGGGTGTCTCCGGTCAATAATAGGAACTCATAATGAGCCATCAAGGCCAATAATTAATGCCGCCGGCGACCGCCTATCAGCCTTGCATGTCATGCTGTGCTCCTTCGCCCGCTAACCGAAAGCGGCGACTTCTGGCTTCAACACCGATTTCGTACAGCTTGCCCCGTATCGGTTCGTCCATCGTCATACGCGACGAGAATTTCATCGCACAAAGGGGTTCACGCTCAAGGCACCAGCCCGTTTATCTAGAGAGGATCTTTGATTCCGCCGGGCCCTGCGAGGAATTTCCTGTAATTTGGCGGATAGGTCCCTTTGTTTCGCGTCATCTGGGCAACTGAGTCGAACCTCCAAAAGACTCCGCCAGCGACCCACTACAACACCGTGGCAGCCTCCAATACTTGACAGTGAGTTTCTCACATGCACTCCCGAGGCCCCTCTACTTTGCCCAGTATTTGTGTTTATGCCGTCGAGTTACCTGCATCGTCATCTCCGGAGGCTCGTTCCGTTTGCTTATCAAAATCGGCTTTTTAGCATCGCATGTTGGCATGGCAGAGCCGGTCAGTCACGATGTGGTAAACCAAACCCGGTCGGGCGGCGAGTTCTCGCCATCCGACGTTCCTGCGAGCATCAACGACAAGACTTCTGCTGAAGGGGACGTGGGGAGGATAACCATTAATCAACGTGACGAACAAGAGAAACCATCGACCGTCGAACAACGCAAGGCAGCTATGGATATAAATGAAAATGAAAATTTAGGCGGCCAAGGCAATGGTGTAAGTATTTGGATCTCGGTTTGACTGCAGAGGGAGGCGCTGATACCTGGCAGGATGTTGGGAGACAAGGGCCAAATTCTGTGGCGAGTAGAGCATTGGAATTAAACGGTGTTGCGTCGCTCTCAGATGGAGGTGAAGACAGCTCGCTTGGTGGATCGGATACCGACACGAGTCGAAATGACGGCCGTCATCATGCTCGGACTGGATCTACGAAAAAGCCGACGGCGTTTAAGCCTGTATCCTTTGCAAAATTTTCAGTGCCCAAAGCACCAGGATCTTCGACAGTCCCTAAACCCGGTGACAAACGTACTGTTTAACCATCTTATCTCACGGGAACTGAGCTAACGACAATAGCAACCACACCTGTTTCTTCGATCACTTCTCCGCAACCTGCTACCCGGCCGCGCCTGGTTGCAAAGACTACGAGTGGACTTGGGTCATCGTCGAAGCCTAGTACGTCTTTGAAGGCTACCTCAAGCGGCCCTGACCCAAGCCAGGTTTGGAACAAAAACAGGCGTAAGCTTCCAAAATACTTTTGTACAGACAACGAATCATGCTAAGCTTACACGCGCAGCTGCCCAACCCCCGCCTACGAAGCATCTTACCGACGAAGAGTTAAAACAACAATATGGCATTCACATGACATCTCGGATACAGGAAGATGGGAACGGGACAGAAGCTAAGTGGGCAGACATTGATGATGACGAAGATGACTGGGCTCCGGAGACCATCGAATGGAATGACGGGACAAAGATCAACCTCACGCATGCTGAAAATGGCGCCCCTTCTCAAGACACACCGCGAGCCCATGAAACGAAGGAAGTCACACATCTTCCAGAAGAGAATTCAACACGTGAGGCACCGAAAACGCTTCTCTCCAAACCGTCGACTACAGTTGGACCGAACGCTACTGTTCTTCGTTTGGGAGCCAATGCAGAGAGGCAGCAACAACAAGCAAAGGCTGCCATTGCCTCGAGGTCTAGTGCTGATAGGCCGATGTTGACTGTTAAGAGTCCCGCGCCTGTACCAGCCAAGTCTCCGTGGGCATCACTACCACCTGTCGATAGAGTATCACCGATAAACCCGCCTGTTCAAGGTGCTCCAGGCCAGCATCTTTCTCGAATGCCGAACAGAGAACAAGCAGTTCCGGAAAATGCTATTGCCTCTATACCCACGCGCGAAATAGCGGCTGATGATTTCAACCGCTCTTGGCGAGATGACCAGTCGACTGCTCCTCGAGAGCTCTATAATTCTCATTCGGGCAGGTATGAACCAGTCCCAGATAACAGAAAAGGTCCAGTTCGTCAAGAAGTCCACTCGCGCGCCCCAGCGGTCCTCCAACGATCCGGTGGCAACGATCCCACTGGGCCTGCAGAACCGTCCGCTGCATTTCAAACACATAGGACTACCCACCCAGAAATTGGTCCTTGGACCCGTCGACGTGCCTCATCAAATGTCAGCGGCGGTAGTGGCAGTTACGGTCGCCGGATGTCGTTTGGGCGACCTGATGGCCCTGGAAAGCCCCATGACACTAGGCGGGGTTCTCAAGTAAACGGAACGTTAGAGCATCCGATACAACCCAATGAAGCCCCCCAGGTGAAGGAGACCGGTTTGCAGGATCGTTCGCTTAGCCAACAATCTGGGGCTACACCCTGGCAACCCCGGGTGCCAAATAATGGTGCATATGCACCTCCAGTATCTCAACCGGAAGCGGCGAGTCAGGAAGTTTCACAAGGTTCAAGCGAAGATGTGGTTCTCATGCAGCAGCGCATTATGAAGGAAAAGAGGATGGAAGCTCGTCAGAGGAGAATTGAACAAGAACAGAAAGAAGAAGCCGAACGCCGAGAACGAATTCGTTTGAAGCTGGAAGCCTTAGGGCCTGCACCTGAGAATAAAGCCAAAGCTGAAGAACGGCCAGCTAGTGCAACTTCCACGTCATTGCCAGGCACACGCCCTACGGTTCAATCTCCTCCGAAGCCCCCAGTACCCGAACCAACTGGAGAACCCAAGCAGTACGGAATGATGAAAGTTCACCCACCGGAGCCTGTTAAGAAAATCGCCCCTCCAAATCCAGAACGTGTTATCGAGAAGCCCTCGACGGCGTCAGCACCTGCCCGTCGTGGTGCGTCTCCAGTTCGCGATGCTAAAGCGGAGCCCGTTCAGCCCAATGGCATATTGCCACAAGGTGAATCTTTCCCCAAGGCTCATGGTCAAAATGCAGAAAGTTCCGCATCTGATGAAAAAGATGCACAATGGAGAGGCAATATCAAGTCCAACACATACTCGCCTTGGAGCACCGGAGCGAAGCTCAGTAATCACTCGTCTCCGAGTTCAAATCCGTGGAAACCGCTTAGCAGCGACAAAACACTTGGAAATGGCACGTTCGATCGCAACCTTGCCAGCTTTTCTCCGCGGGACCTATCTCTACGCAGTCCTATGGCCTTGGCTGAGCCTGCCTCCATGGGACCTTTGTCTGGGAATATAGAAAAGATGAGTGGAACCCAGCCGTTTGCCTCTACAAGACTTGGACAAGAAAATCAACCTCTGCCCGCTCTTCCACAATCTGAGAAACGCCATGTTTCATATGAACCGTTTCAGGCAATCACCAGGCCACGGCCTATTGGACCTCCAAACACTCAGCCCACGCACTGGACGTCTGAATCTCGTCGTGGCGGTGCGACCGCAACCTGGAACAATTTTCCTGCGGTTGCAGCCAAGCAGGATGCGGAAGATAATAAGAGGTTCCAACTGGAAATTGAAGCTATGCGCGATGAACCCTCTGCGTCCCTTGATGTTAGTGGATTGGCCGAAACATGGCGCCAAGTTCAACCAGGCGATCATGCTGGAAAGAGGCAAGTTGTTGGTGTGGTGAAACAGACAGAAGGAACAGCATCTTTACCAAGCCTGCCTGGCTTTGATGCTTCTATGGATGGTCTTCCATTTACAGAGACACAACCTCGGCCTTTCAGTAATGTCATTGGCCGTGGATCCCGTTTTTTCCCTACAATCACAGATACAACAAAAGGTACCGTGATCGTTGATGATGCACGACCCCGAAGCCCATCTCCTCCACCCCCTGAGGAACATTCCTCTCATCCGGCATTTAGCGGCAATATCCATCGTCCCTTGGTCAATCTACCAATTCCAAAACCTGTTGTTAGGCTGCCACCAAAAGGCAAAGCGGTACCTTCAAAGCCACCGACCTTTGCTTCCATGGCAATGGCTCCACCTCGGCCTCCTCGCCAGGCAAACGTTGCCACATCTTGGCAAGACCGTATTAATGGCCTTTTAGGTAAAAGCGCTGTACCTGAAAAGAGGAGCACTCTGGCTATAACCTCTGCAACCCGTGAGCCGCTCGATGTTCAGTCCCATCCAGCTTCAGCGGCAGTTTCGCTCCCGCATTCACTCCGGCAAGCAACCACAAACGAACCTAGCAGTGCTAGTAAAGTGGCTTCCAAGGAGGTTGAAGAGGAAGAAGCAATTTTCGAGGATCGTGAGGCTGGGTCACTGCCTGTTGTTCGTGTGCCGGTCATGGCGCCACCAAACGCATGGCATGCGGCTCTTCCTCCACCTGCACGAATGCGCCCGAAGATCCTCAAACCCATGCAGGTCCACACAATTGAGCCATATGTGTTTGATCTACCGGAGAAAGACAGTTCCGGAAACTGGCAGATTCGTGTACACCCTGCAGGATCTACGAATGTGAAATCGGTCGCTTTTGCAAAGAAACTCCCTGGTCCTGTATCACGGCAGAAAGCACCATCTAACTTCCGTACTCGCAAACATCCCCCAAGGTCCAGAGATGCGTCAGGAAAATCCAACACACCCCAAGGTGCCAAGAGGCAGACACCATCGACGTTCAATTCTAAACAGAATGTGCCACCCACTCGTGGTGCTTAAAAATTGACTAATCGTGACACATGTTTTCGATTTTTGGTCAATCTCAAACTGCTTCTTGCATCAAGATTGAGAAGGCACTAACAAATGGGCCGTGATACTGTGATACATTCATGCTTCTCCTATGAAATCCCGGGCGTCTTAATAGTCCCCTACTACACTGTTTAATCATCTTGATTGATGTTACCATCGGTGTTATCCCTTTTTTTTTGGTTCTTGTCTTCGTGACAGAGAACTCCTCCTGACCCTATTTTCCATCGAACATTACCCCGTACTTTTGTTCCATTTTCCTTGCTGTCAAACTAGGGACATGAGCGAATTGACTCAAGTCACTTGTTTCTGGCATAGTACGAACTCGGAGGTTTTTAAGCCCAAATTATCATACTCTTTTTTTCCCCTATTTCTGTGACGTTTCTTCATGTCTTAACCTTTTTTTATTATTATTTACATGCTCTATGGTTGATTGTTCGGATAATCACGGGCATGCAATGCTTTCGCAATTCAAATACTGTGCGCATACATGTTTGCTGTGCGTCTTATGTGTAACTTAAATATGAGATAACATGCTCTTTCTGATCTACGTGGAGTAGTAGTAAATGAATTGATCGGAGCGCTCAGTTACATATGAAGGACACCTACAGTAATGGCCTAAGAGGGAGTAAATTGGAAAAACGTACATGTTTTGACATACTCTCGAGTTGTAAGCTCTAGTTTTGTCTAAATTACAATAGGTTCTTGGGGGGGGGGGGGGG
>CVMT01000008.1:600995-617759 GCA_000985935.1 Talaromyces islandicus | reverse complement strand
AATGCCACGGCCATTCAACCACGATACATAAAGACCAAGAGTAAAACACCTCCCTAGAATACACACATACAGACAAACTCCGATAGAAAAGTCTTATAATCATCATGAATTAAACGATAAGAAAGAAAGAAGTCAACAAGAAATCACCAGTTCCAGGTTCTGTTGGATGCAGTGAAAACAGGAGGTTTCCATTGCAAGCGTGCCGGATCGAGCTTTTTCACACCTCGGAGTCGCTCCTTTTCTATTCTTTTGTTGTGTTGTTGGATCACTGCCTCTGGGATTACGATTATCCAATTTCCTTTCTGAAAAGGGGAAAAGAAAAGGCAAGACTGCGTTAGCTAACAGAGAAAACAAAAAGTTATGTGTTTTGCAGGAAAGGCTTACATGATATCGTAGCATATTGAGGACAAGTAGAGTCTCATGCACATCCTTCTCGGTCATGGCTGTGATAGTCGCGAGTTCGTATTCACTGACCGCTTCGCGACCAGGCTCAAGCATAATTTCCACCAAGTTTTCACGCCAATACTGACGATAACTCAACAGACCTAGATCACTAAGCGGTTTCTCGGGAGAGCCAAGTCTGCCTTCGCGCTTGCTGAGCTCATAGCTGAATTGGATCAGAAGCCGACCAAAGCCGCGGCGTTGATATTGCGGTAGTGTCAAAATACAAGCCAGGTTATAGCCCTCTGCGGAGTCCTTTTCCTTGGAAAAGTATCCGGTGAGATGGCAGCCGGTTTCATCTCGGGTACACATGCAGTAGAAGAGGAAAGGGTCAACGTCATAGTATAAAGTCTTGTGATCGAGGAAGAGCTTGCACAGTAAGCACAGGTTTCGGCACCATGTCCGCTGTCGCCGCCCATCTACCTCAAAAAATGAAATATAGTCATCGCGGTAGATTTCATTGCCCGGTGGGTGGGTAAGAGTACACTTTGAGCGATGCCGTTCAAATGCACGCTTATTGTCGAAATAACTCAAACAAAACTCGTCAATGTAGACGAGATCTGCATCTTGGAAGGATTCTGGATATGGAGAGAAGTACCACGGTTCCATTTCATGCTTTCCCATTTGGAGCCGGGTCAAATTGCGCACACGATGGATTTCAGTCGGGTTTTGTGTCATACTCCCACTTGTTCGCAGCTTTTCAATCTCCTCTTCGCGAGTCATATCGCCCAACATCTTTTCTTGGGGCTCGTCAGCTTTGGCATCAGTGTCAGCCATCTCGACATCTTCAAGCTCTCCCTTTGGCGTTCCGTCTGCTGATACAGGCTCTGAGCCAGTCACAGAGATAGTGAGTGGCGTGTCTTCCAAGCGATTCTCTTTTCCTCCGGCCTTGGATGGACGCGGAGCTTTGCTGACGTTGGCATTCTTGCCAGTGAGCAAGTCTGGTGTCGAGGAGACATCGCGACTATCTGCCCTGGCGCGCTTCTGGTTCGCATTTTTGCTTGGTGCTTTCTGGGCTGCGCCTGTAGTCTTTTTCTTTTCTGGCTTTTCTGGAGCAGGCCACTCAACCTCCTGGGTCAGATCAATCCGCGTTGCCGATACCCATTCTAGCACGACTGTTAGCCATGGCAACACCACCACACTCAAATTCGTTTGTGACTTACCATCGAGTCGCTTGTTGAAGTCAACGTAGTGTACACTATAATCGTATTAGCTGCCTGTTTCAACCCAGTCGAGTCAATCTACTTACTAGAAATAAGGGGCGCCTTTACGCTGCCTCGACGAAAGGATTTCTGCTTTTCTAAGCTGGCCATCCTGAACCACGACTGTCAGCTGCTGCCACAACACGATACCAGGATATCAAGAGGTGAAAAAAAGAATTGCATCACGTGACCTTATGGCCGATGATATCGCGTTTTGCAAGGAGATACTCACTTTCTCGACCATGGCTTTCACACCGATTCTATTGCAAAAGTAAGCAGATGCGACCGATAAAAGTGAATCCAAAATATGTATTTAAACATAGTTGATGTTTTTTTTCTGTACCTACCTCAGTGTATTGAGGGTGGCAAACCCTTTTTCCACGGGATCTGGCGTGTCGACATCCTCCCGTGGCCCCATCTTGGCTTTAAAAATATTAGAGAAAATTTCCCAGGGCTCTCTGCCCACAGATGTAATATTTATGGCTGAATTTACGATGAAAACCTGATGGATTTTGATGGGTTGGTGATGGACCGTGGCGGATGAGATGGTTGAGTCGCGGCAAGAGAGCAGATGCGGATTCTTGGGCCGACTAAAAGCGGCTCTCCCGCATGCAGTCCCATGGAGTCACTCAGCACGGCTTTATAGAAATTTTGAAAAATGAATTTTTATGGCGTTTCGAAAAAGGAAAAAGGTGTGGGACACTAAATTGAAACAACATGGAAAGAATTATAAACAACTTCATGTGCTGAGGATACCAAATGGCTATATAGTTATACGTACCACGGAAATCCACCCATGTAAACTCATATAGATAACTGATTTGAAGTTGACTTCAGCGTTGCACATGTGAGAGGACATTTGGATGCAAAATTGGACTAAAGCATAAGTGTAGAACACTTAAAAATTTTTATAAATATACAGCATTTCTACAGAGGTACCATGTACTTATATCACCTCAATAGTGTCATTAATCTCTATATAAAACGAGACTTCCTCGACATGTACTGGCGGGTAACTTAGACATCTGGAAGCTCGCTTAAAAATATAATAAAGAGACTTAGCTAGACCGATGCATATTTAGTATTTTATTTCAACGTTCAATCTTGTCTTCTTTAGACCAAAATACTGTAGTGTTCAAAAAATACTGATTGTACCGTAGCAGAGTCAGATTAAGTCACTGAATACTTCCATAGTAGCTTAAAATACAATTTAATAAAGGTTATATTGCTGAATATTTCTAAATAAGTCATAATAGCCTCGAAAAAAATTCAATCAGGGAATGACAGATCAAATATTGCCTACTATAACCAAAGAAAGCAATAACCAAAATAGTATATAATAATGCGTGATCTGTATACACGTAACATTTTATCGTTGATTTAAGAAAATTCGTCTACGTATGTTCAACTGCAGGAACTAATAGGGGCAGATGTTTTGAGTATAAATATTCGCCATGCGAAATAATACATGTATTGTTGGTATGGCATGATCGCGGAACGCAGTGTAGCGATTATATACATTTCAATGTTTCTCAATGGCCAAGAAACAAAAACAAAAGTGCGCTCGGACACGGGATTCTTTCACTGCTGTTATGCTGGAGGAGCCGAGCGAGTATCTCGATTGTATACAAGAAATGAAGTCCAGTGATAATGACCAAAAAGGGCAGCCTGCATGTAGTCATGATGGCCCTACAACAGAACGGCTGGATCTTTTGTGAGGTACAGCTCTTCTTTATTCTGTGGTTTGTAGCAGGAACAATGATGATAACTTGTATTTGAACGAAAAGTACAGTGACTTGACCATTATTTGTGGTGCTGAAGTACTACTGTCCCATCGAAACATCGTCTGCACCCAGTCAGATTACTCTGATCGAGCATGTGGTGGGAATTTCCAGGTTTGTTTGGTCCTTTGACCTTAACAACTACCAGCTAATCAGAGTCTATAGGAGAGCTCGGGAGAGATTGAATTTAAAGACGAAGACCCGGTCTTAGTCAAGAAAAGAAAGTCCTCCAATTTCTCTATTCTTCTCGGCCTTCTAGTTTTTGTCAAGATGGTCTTTACCTAAAGTATATATAGCAATGTCCACTACAGGTCTCTTAACTTCATCACCTTCCAACCTACATATGTAGCATGCTATACTGTACTCACAGTACGTGTTTACTTCTGGCCCGCATAGATGATCACTTATATAACAATGGGTCCAGTTTTTAGCATTAGAGATTCTCATTCTTCGCCTTAGGCACGAGTAGTTAACTCTAAAACCTGTATTATACAAATCGGGTCAAATCTGGAATTAAACTGTCAAGGACAAGGAATCATCAAAACTCCGAAGCTAACTCAGTGCCACCCATTCACAGCGCCTGCAACGAGTTCATCAAGTTCCTCCTTCCGGGCCTTATATAGATCCTGAGCTTCACGCTCCCGGCGGGTAACCAAAGTGACTTCGTCGCGCAACTGTTCAAGTCGATCACGAAGTGCTGCTTCCTCTCCAATCTGTAAAGTCCTGAAGGTGTCCACGTCAAATGTGACCTTCTCGAGGGCCGAGGCTGCCTCCACAATCTTTGCTCGAAGGGTCTTTGCCCGAGCCTGATATCCGCCGTAATGCAAAGCGAGCTTCTTTTCGAGTTTATTTCCTTGCTCCGCAGTAGCCATGAGTGAGTTTTGAACGTTGTCAAAAGCGCTGATCATGCTTTGCTCTTGTTGAAAGACATCGTTCTCTTCATCATCGTAAATGGAAAGACCGGGCAGAGAACCCTCGCGCACCGAAGTCCAGGACGCATCAAAGTCAACCTGCCACTGCGACTTGAGGTCTTCGGTAGAAACTTCGTCCAAGACCGCGGCGCGTGCCGACTGAATCCATTTGTCGTCAATCTTCTCAAACTTGGGTGCCTTGCCTTCAATCTTGCCGTTTGCTAGAGGGTGCTTTCGGGCATCATGAGCGATGAGAATGGCAGCTTCCTTTGCAATTAGGCTTTCAACTGGATCAGAGACTTGTGATGCTCGCTCCAAAAGTGAACTAATGTCAAGGATACTGGGTCGCGGCAAGGATCGTTGGTATACTTGTGTCTGACGCTTAAATTCGGCCTCCGCTTCTTTCTTGCGAATCAGCTCTTCACGGCGATCGCGTTCTTCGGCATCCTCATCAAACCCATCACCACTGATTGTTGGTTCCTGAGATTCTGAAGGAAGTTCTTCCAGTTCCCATTCCGTCTCTTTGGGTTTGGGGAGCGAAGCAAGTTTACCGCGGAGTTGTTGTCGAACAAAGTTTTCGTGCATTTTAATCTCGCGAGGTGTGCTACCGACAACATGGCCTCCGTCAAGTTCATTGTTGAGCGAGAAATGATCTCTCGGGGTTCGTAGAGGTGTTGCTCCAGGGCCAATACCACCTCGCATGGGCGTTGCGCCAACTCCGTTTGCTCCTTGACGGAACGGTGTCGCCATTGGGTTTGGTGTAACAATTTCCTGGCGACGAGGCGCAATTCCATCGAACCCGGTAGAGCTTCCACCTTCGTGAAGAGGGGTGTTATCACCGCCCAAGAGAGACGATTGCGTTTCCGTCAGCGCTCTGATATTCCGGATTTCGTTGGCGATATGATCCTCTTGTGGAGGAGCTCTCGGTGTCCTGATAGGCGTGCCTCCAACCATAGCAGTGTAACTTCCAATCAACCCTCGAGAACCGCTCTCTTCTTCACCCGCGGTTTTTGTAGCTTTGTCCCCAGCCAGGCCCATCTTAATAATATCATCCAGCTCGTTTTCGCTAACTTGAGGAGCGGGAAGATTAAGGGCACGACGTTTGCTCAGCTGCTCAGCTTCTCGAATCTTTTGCATTCGACCAGCCTTGGCGGCAGCGGCGGAGGTAGACTGGTTCTTGTCGCTTTTTTGCTTTTTACGTTCTGCTTCTTCGTCCTGGTCGCCTTTGCGTTTGTTTGCAAGTTGTTGTTTCCGGGGATCGAAAGTTTCACGCTGCCTTTCATTCCTGGCTTGCTCGTCCATAGTATCGTAGAAACCAGGAGCTGGGGCTTTCTCAAATGGGATATCGGCATTATAGTCCATCTGGCCCTTCTTAGTCGTGGTAACCTTGATGTTAATTCCAGCATTCTTCAGTTCTCGACGTTTTTGCAAAACAGCAAGTCGACGAGATTCTTCTAGCTGGCGTTCTCGGGCCTTTCTCTTGGCCTTTTTACCCTGAGTGTTGGCTAGACGAGCTCGAGCTTCGCTCAGCATTTCTTTTTCATCTTCGTCCAGATCGATAGTATCGGGTCGAGCGGGCTTTGACTCGGGGTCAGGGTCGAGTTCACCAGGTCTGAAATATGTTAAATGGATGGCAGTTTTTTTAAAAAAATAAATAAATAGCGGGTTTGAAGACATACCTTAGTCGTCTAACATCGTCTGCGCTGGGAGCATGTGCCTCACCCCCAGGACCACCCAGTCCTAATTCATCGTTTTCGCGGGCCTCAGCCTCATCCAGCAATTTTTGGTATCGTTCCAGACACTGTGTTGCGGTTCTCCCAACAATTGGCGCGATTGTGCGCCACTGAGTTGGCATCAACTTGGCAAGATGGAGAAGCTTCTCATCCTCCTCTCGAGACCACTCAATCTTGCGAATACCCGGATCCAGCCATTCTACCCATCTTGCCTTGCATTGTTTTGGCGTCTTTCGCGCGAGGAGCGATGAAACACGGGCCCACTGATTGAGACCATACTTCGAGACCTATATACAGTGGTTAGTAAATGTCGCGTATATAAACTGAGTAATCACAAGCATACTGCTGCGCGAAGAACTTCATCTTCGATGTTTGTCCTATTGATAGGGGATTAGCTTGAGTTTTCAAAAGCGCCAATCTCGCGTTGCAGGTCTTACCAGACACCTCCTTTGACGACAGGCATGGCGCCGAGTCGACAGCTTAGCAGCTGTTTCCTCCTGAAGTATCAGCTGATTGTATTAAAAAAAAATTGGCTCCACGAGGTTAGGGACCGTCGAACAGGAGTCGCGCTAAACGGCGTTGAAAGCGTTGGAAAGCCTGGAGGTGCTCGACAAAGGCGGCGACGGCAGAATTTCACAACGCGGCAAAGGCAAGGCGCCTAACGCCAAACGCCTAGTCTAGGCCGCACTGGGCAAGGCCAACCCCACGATAGCCGCCGTTCCGCCTGGCAGAAAAAGAAAAATTATCGTGTGTTTGCACCGAGATAACGATCGATGCTATCCACAGCGAGCAGCGAACGCCACGATGTCGAAAGTCATTGAGCAGCCCCAGCAGTATAAGCAGCCCTCGAGGAAGGGCAAGAAGGCGTGGCGCAAAAATGTCGACATTACTGAAGTCAGTGAGGGCCTTAGGGTAGTGCGGGAGGAAGAAACCAGAGGGTAAGACAACCGAGCAATGTTACTATTAGCTTGTCTCATTGACCAACAAATTCATTTATAGAGGTGTGGTAGCAGAGAAACCATCGGAAGAATTGTTTACCCTGGATGTGACTGGCGACCCAGAAGTAGAGAAGACATCCCGAAAGAAACGCAAGCCTCTGAGGGCCGATGAAATCCTCGCGCAGCGATCAGCAATCCCTGCAGTCGACAGCCGCAAACGAGCGAACCCGAAAGTCACTGATGGGATTATTGAACCCAAGACAAAGAAGCAGAGGAGTGACTGGGTTAGCAACAAGGAATGGGATAGATTAAGGCAGGTAGCCAAGGACAACAAGCCTGTCGCCAAGCAGGACGGCGAAATACATGATCCATGGGGAGACTCACCCGAAGTTTCCAATACCGACAACTCCAAGTTCAGTTTTTTGCCCAAGACAAAGGCCAAGGTTGCGCCCGTGACATTGAAAGCGGCTCCTATATCACTTGCTGCGAACGGCAAGCGTATACCGGCAGTTAAGAAACCCGAAGGCGGTACAAGCTACAACCCGTCATTTGAGGAATGGGACAGTCTTTTGGTCGCAGAAGGAGCCAGAGAGGTTGAAGCCGAGAAGAAGCGGATCGAGGAAGCCGAGAAGGAGGCAGAACGACAACGTTTAATTGAAGAAGCGCAAGGTGACGACGGCCAAGTCAAGTCAGATGATGAAAGTGCCTGGGAAGGATTTGAGAGCGAGTACGAAAAGCCAGAATGGCTGAATAAAAAGCGTCCAGAGCGTAAAACCCAGGCCCAGCGGAACAAGATCAAGCGGCGGAAAGAAGCTGAAAGGAAAGCGAGATGGGAGGCCAAGATGAAGCAGAAAGAGGAGCAAGCGCAGCAGATCAAAGACATTGCCAACCGTGTTGAAGAGCAAGAAGAAATCCGCAAGCAACTGCAGATAAACAACGATTCGTCCGACGAAGGCGATGACACTGTTTTGCGCCGACGTCCTCTGGGGGGCAAAAATTTGTAAGCTGACCACAGTGAAATTATTACATTTTGAAAACTAATGCTTTTGTAGTGCTCCTGAAAAGCCTCTTGAGGTGGTGCTTCCTGATGAGCTGCAAGACTCTCTGCGACTTTTGAAACCAGAGGGCAACCTGTTGGATGACCGCTTCAGGACCTTAATCGTTCAGGGTAAACTCGAATCACGGAAGCCAGTATCCCAGCCCAAGAAAGCCAAGAGGAAGCTCACTGAGAAGTGGTCTCATAAAGACTTTCAGGTGCCTGGCTTATGATCTCACACGTGTTTGATGATTTAAACATAGCGTGAAACAGTCTTCTGTCAAATGTTGATTTATACATAAAACCTGGCGTTTCCGGCGTGATATTTCTTTTCTGGCCAAAATCTATATATTTGGTGCCATTGTGACGCGAGTAAATTTATTATCAATTATCTATAGCTCCAATATACAAGCATTTCCAGCTGATATATCGATATTGAACATTATTATTTGTGTATCCTATACCAAAAAAAAGGGTAATAGTGATAAGCGGAGTTTGTACCGTTTGCACTCCTTATCGCTGCACTAGCTGGGAAAATTGATTCCCGCGGACGAAAAGCTTGGCCGATTTTATTTTCCCGCTCAGCGTCTTTTATTTTATTTTTTAGTTTTTATGATATGGAGTACAAGCAGGATCATCGCTGCTAGAATATAATGGAGTTACAAACACTGTCAAACAATTGGAAAAAGCTCCAGGCGACTTTAAAGAAAGAAAAACCCGCAAGCAAACAGACGACGGAGATTCAATCCCAGAATGGTCTGAAGAGGAAAAGAAGCGCCAACACCAGTGTTGATAAGAAGGCAGACAGGCCCCGGAAATTCCTCAAGCCTAGAAGAATGGCTGAGGTTGTTGGAGACGAACGAGTGAAAACACCATCATCATCACGGCGAAGTTCTACTACTGGCAAGGAAGTACAGCGCATCGGGCAGGTCAATGAAGGGCTCTCACCTACGTAAGCAGCATATCCCCCGTTTTCCTACTGGCTTCCCTCCTTACTGACAGAAAAATATAAATAAATAGTGCTGAGATAGGAAAATATGTCGCGATTGACTGTGAAATGGTTGGTGTCGGCCCCAACCCTGACAAGGAATCTGCTCTTGCTCGCGTGAGCATCGTGAATTGGAACGGCGATCAAGTTTACGACTCGTTTGTTAGACCTAAAGAAATGGTCACGGACTGGAGAACGCATGTGAGCGGAATTGAGCCCAAGCACATGATTGACGCTCGCTCGTTCGAGGAAGTCCAAAAGGACGTTGTAAAAATACTGGAAGGCACTATCCTAGTCGGACATGCAGTTCGCAACGACCTGAAGGCGTTGATTTACAGCCATCCGATGCGTGATATTCGCGACACAAGCAAATACCCGGCTTACCGAAAGATTGCAGGCGGAGGGTCGCCATCTCTCAAGTTGTTGGCCGCCCAGCTCCTTGGCCTGAAAATTCAAGAAGGATCCCATTCCAGTGTGGAAGATGCACGGGCTACAATGTTGCTTTTCCGCAGGGTAAAGCAAAAATTCGAAGAAGAGCATGCAAAGAAGTGGCCAGCCCGAGTTGTACCCATTATCACGGCAGGGGATGATGACGATGCTTCAAAAGCCAAGAAGAAGAAAAAGACGAAAAAGAAGAGTCGCAAGAGGTGATAAGACAGCTCTTCAACGGTTAAAATCTAAGTGTTTATAGCGGTGATACCAAGTTTGATATTTGATATTCTGTTCCAATGCATAGCGCAAGTACAATGTTTTAAGCAGCTACATACATTTAACACGGCTATTTCCTCTATCATGACTATAAAAAGCTAGTAGTTCAGATATAATAAAAATAAAGAAAATAAGATATATAGTGGTCTGTCATCTGCAATTGCACACTTGAATATACGTATCAGGACAAATTGGGTTTGCGGGCCCGGTGCGCATCAAAGTGCCGACGCGTCGCGTCCGTATCTCTTCCTTGATCAACCTCTCACATAAACTACGCAACAATTCACATACTCTTCAGAGCCAAAGATTTATATGCCCAAAAATTGTACAAGTCGCGTCAATCTTCCTCACAAAATGCTAGCCCTCCAATCTTCACGAAAGTCTGCCGACACCGACTCCTCCTTCGCCGATAGCTGTACGCCAAATGTCCTTCCCTGCAAAGTTCACCATGACGGGCCTGTCGAACTGTCACAACGGTACTGGAAACCAGTGACTGATGAGAAAGGTGAAATATTGCACCCGTCGTCCTTGTTCATAGAAATACTAACAGTGTTGAACAGACGACAATCGCACCGCCTATTTTCGCGGCCGGAAGTTGCGAGGCAGAAGAGTCCAGCTCCCGGATGGCTACCAAGGTACAAAATAACGCCTTTCATGTGCATGCGCTCTCGCTAAAATCGTTCGCTATATAGGAGTCGTCGCTGTCCCCACTGATCGTGTGCTTCCCGTTGCGAATAAGGGCATCGGGGACCAGGACACCGACGCAGTTGCCGAAGAGCCCGTTAAAACTCTAGAAGCTCAGTCGACCTTTGACGAATTTATTGTTTGGGACCATGAGACTCTGGCCGCAGCAGATGATACATTTGTGAAAGGGGTAGAAGAGTGGATCAAGTTTGCAGAAGTGGTATGGCTGACTCTTGTATCCCAGCTCATTGGTTCTAACATGGTTTCTTAGATGCACGATACCCCAGAGAAGCCGACTGAGAACGGTAAATGAGCATATAAAGCACGTATGGAACCTTAGTTCCTGGGGTCCGTATTGTTGAAGCCCTCTTCCGCAGCGATCTAGACGCTGGGACAACAAATTTCGTCGCAATGGCTTCCATTTGACATCAAAAACAACTCACGACAAGTCGTGTGTCCGAGACCTGCCAAATTAACACGAGTTCAAATCCAAAAATGCTTAAACGCATATGGTTGCTGCACGACCAACAAGAAGGACTGGAGACATGGATATGAATTGCACACAGCTATATACTGTGGATAAGGGTTCATAAACACCCTCGAATCCATTGGCGTCGCAGCAACATCGAAATATGCCAAATCAACAAAGACATCAAAAACGAGTGACGGTCTTCTACATGTAAGTAGTAGTAGAAACACATATATAGACCACATGAAACACTTCTCAACGAATAACAAATCTGACTAGCCAAACAACCTCCAGTACATTTAATTTAACATTCCGTATTCCTTCCCTGAACATATAGGCCTTTGTTGAGATGCTCTATTGGATTTCATAAACAGAGGAACCATTCATCTCCCAGATTTCCGAGCTTGCGATGCAGTTCCAGCCGCACTCATCAATTCTTCGGTTGACGAAGGAAGTTTGACTTCATCGAAACCGCCACTACTAGGCTGCCATATATGGAGACGTTTGGATTGAACACCAAAAAACGGGTAAATATTATTAGTAAGGGATTTTTTTTTTAATTTTTTTAGCTCGTGATATATTTTGATAATAAAAGACTGTTTAGAGTTGTATCAACATGCTTCTGAGAGAGGTAGTTAGGCGGTGGGCCAATCAGTGGAAATCCCAACCCGCCCCGCATCGACTTACCTCTTCACAACATACAAGATCAGTCTGACTTGTTATCGTCTGATTATAACTACATGCTTCCAACGTCACAGCGTAATTAATCACCATGGGGGATAAATCTGAGGCAGAATCGCTTATCCCACGCTTTCAAATCGAGAAATTGCTTAATCAAGGTAAGATTTTGATACCCACTAACATACTTTTTTGTTATTGTCTGGAACAATAGAATAGACGATTGAAACATGGATTTTACCGCCAGCACGTCACTAACACCTTGTGAGATCAAAATGACCGCCGCATCTCCTTGCTGGGCCAGATTGATGGCAAGCAGGGCATCCTGATTGCTGAGCGTGCAGCATTTGCCACAGAGAGCGTTGAAGTTTTGCAGGCATTCCATGCAAGTCTGGCTCGAGTACGAAATCTGGGCAACAACGACATCTACAAATGGTACATGGCATCAACTTCTCCCGTGGAGAGTGGCGATGGTCCGCCAGACCTAAAACTCAACCTGATATGGCCGTGCACAGCACAACATATCAAGAAATACTCGGCTCAGTTGGTGCGAATGGTGACGGAAACACCGCAAATATACAAGGACTACATCCGTCCGTACATGCAGCAAAAGCGCGAACAGGGCAGGCTGAACTGGGTTTTCAATATCCTCGAGGGTCGTACCGAGCAGGAGGACGTCATTCTACGGGATACAGAGCATGGCCCTGAAGACGGGTTCCTGGTGTTGCCGGATCTGAACTGGGATCGAAAAACGATTGGATCGCTGCACTTGCTTGCCCTCGTCGAGCGCCGAGACATTTGGTCGCTACGAGATTTGAAGAAGAAACACATTCCTTGGCTCAAATACCTACGGCAGAGGCTACTCGAGGCAACGGTTAAGATATACCCGGATCTGGAACAAGACCAGCTGAAACTATACGTCCACTACCAGCCGACATATTACCACTTCCACGTTCATATCGTCAATGTCATGCTCGAAGCAGGGGCAACGCAGTCGGTCGGAAAGGCCTTTGGACTGGAGAATATCATCGGGCAGCTGGAAGCTCTCGCTGGCGATGACGAGGCGGGCATGGCGGACACGAGTATATCGTATTACTTGGGGGAAGAAAACGAACTCTGGGCCACAGTCTATGAACCACTGAAGAAAGGAAACACACCAGCCGTGTAATGAAGAGGAATACAGGCTTATTAGATTAAAAAGCATAGATTACTGCGAAATCCATCGGGTGGTAAACAACAATTCCTTATCGATAAACAGTCCCCGCGCGTTTGTGGCGTTTGCACTTCTTTCCCCGCATTCAACGGTCGCTCGCTCAACGCGCCCTGTTCTTTACAACTACTTTGTAAAGCCACGAAAATCTGCAGACATGGCAAGTCATCCAGATGTCCCGCATACGCAAAAGGCCTTTGTGCCGCTAGGTCAGATACCAAGCGTACCCCTTCCCTGCCAGTTGAACAGCAAGACTAAACGGATGACCGGCAGAAAACAACCCGGAAGTGATGTCCCATCTCGTGCATCAACTCGGCCTCCCACCAGCCTTTGGCTTCTCCGACGTGTTCTCTATCGATGATCCCGATCTACTTGCCTTTGTCCCTCGCCCTGCAAACGCTTTACTCCTCGTCTTCCCGGTCTCGGAGGCTTACGAGGCCTCGCGAGTTGCCGAAGACGCCCCGTTGACCGAATACGACGGATCTGGGCCCGACGAGCCGGTGATGTGGTTCAAGCAAACCATTCGAAACGCATGCGGTCTTATCGGCCTGTTACATGCTGTCAGCAACGGCGAAGTACGACAAAACGTCATTCCGGGCTCTGATCTGGATAACCTGTTACGCGAAGCAGAAGCCCTGAGACCCATTGAACGTGCCGACTTGTTGTATGAAAGCAAAGCGTTGGAATCTGCGCATGCGGACGCCGCAAAGCTGGGGGACACAACGGCTCCAGACGCAGAGGATAATGTTGACTTGCATTTTGTGGCCTTTGTCAAGGGAAGCGATGGGAAGCTTTGGGAGTTGGATGGACGACGAAAGGGTCCGCTTGTGAGGGCCGAGTTGACAGCTGATGAAGATGTGCTAAGCGACAAGGCGCTGGATCTGGGACCTCGGCCGTTCCTGAAAAAGGAAGCCGAGGGCGGAAAGGGAGATTTGAGATTTAGTCTAGTTAGTCTTGGCCCGGTATTTGATTGATCAGACTGCTTTTCTTTTTTTGACCCGGGGGGTTTCTATCTGTAAGAAAAGGCTCTACATGGAATGGCGTTGAGGCGTGATATTTACTGGAAGAATATAGTTATAGTTCAAGGTTCAGACCACCATTGATCGCCATTAAATCGAAGTACATCATTTCCACATGAATACCATCCACTAGTCAGGGTTCGAGCAAACACTTCAAGAGCTGTGTACGTTTGTATGGTGTCATGTGTCGAAAAAAACAAGTTCTCAAATAATTCCTTCAAGTTTGGTTTCCTCGAATGTATATCAGATACAGCTACGAGGAGTCTTTTCAGTGGTTTGCTGCCTTTCAATCCAGTCTCTGTCTTCGGTGTCCCAATAAGCAGTACTTCGTATGGTTTCCTCCATAACCCATCTAGCGGTAGAACAGGCTCCCCATTTTCAGTCACTTTAAGCCATATCCACTCTTCACTTATTTGTAGGTTTGCAGATTCTAGAGCAGAGTAGGCAGCTTGACGTGATTTTGCGCTATTGGTGGTCCATATCCCGACGACGGCCTTTTTGCGATCTTCTCTGTTCAGATGGGCATGGAAAATGCCTTGCATAATGACCGTGAGGCTGTCCATTTCCAAGTATGTGTGAGTGTGATACTGTGAAGATCTTCTGACGGATCGATTTGGCCAGGGTGGGTCGAGCAGTATGAGATTGAACTTTGTTGTCTCGGGGAGGTTTGGTATTATGGAGACTTTGTCCTTTTTTTGGTTGGAGGGGGTGGATAAAGCGCCGAGATTAAAAGACGCATTTGGTGGAATGGTGTATATATCATCTCCAGAGACATGCTTGACTCGTATGATAGCAGATTGCAGAGCTGGATTTCTGACTTGCACGCCCTGCAACTCGAAGAGACTGGAAAATTCATTCACACTCGACGCTGATAGAATGATTGGCGGACTCTGGCTATTACTGATAGGAGTTAAGTCCTGTGCTTCTTCTGACTCAGCAAATTTCCTCTTTTCCCTGGACCCTTCTCCTGCTGTCTCTTCTTCAGGTATAACATGCCTAGGATAGCACCAGGTACCGGAGAAGCCACGCTCTTTCAGAATTTTCTCATATTCCGTCTTCACAAAACCGTCAACAGCTTCTAAAAACACTCTCTCCGAATCTGGAATCCTGGCCAACACGCGAGAGCGCGCAGCATCCGTCTTTGGTTCTGGCGGACATGGATACGGGTCTTTCACAGTAGTTGAGTACAGTTTTCGTTCCGGCGAACGAGCATGAGCACCCGGTAATAATTGAGCGAGTTCTATGGAGGTCGGAATGTCGAGTATGAAGGTTTTCTGGTCGGAGCTATTGTAAAGAATGGATGTATGTTCACGTTGGTTGCTCGTTTTCTTTTCCGTCATGTTGACACGTAAAAGACTGATCAACTCATTGCCGAATCAACACACAGTCAAGCGGGCACAGGAATTGTATCTGAAAACATGTAGCGAAAATAATGATTATAATGAGAATGGATTGAATGTTTAGACAGAGTTTGATATGGACCGAGTATCGATTGATGGATCGCTGATTGTTCCGGCCAAGTTGATCATCCGCTAACCTAATATGGAAATGCATGGAAAATGCGCAATGAGACATTCGCTTGTAGACTTGGATAATTCTGTACAATAGTATGAAATCAGAGCTTTGTGGTTTAAATGTTGACTTTATAACACAATCCAGTTTCGAAAATTGTTCAGGAGATGTTCGTAGTATACTTTGACGGGGCCATGGTTGGCGACAACTTATTGGCATTTGGGATAAAATACGCTCGATGAAGAATATCGATGAGGTGAATAGGAAAATCAAGATGGTCAAAACGGTAGACATTTGTTATTAGAAGTACCTCGTGTCGTAGTTTTTCTTTTCTTCCGCTTGTGGAGTATGTGCATAGCGTTGGTTTTGATGCCACCGCGCTGCCTGTTATCTTGTCCCTATTTCCTGATTAGTTGTATATTTCGCAAGATATCTCTGGAAACTATTAGTGTACACACTGATATCCTACATCTGTCATCTGGATTGGAAGCCTTTCCTCTTTCGAGTTTGGGGTACTGTGTACACCACTGTTTGCGAGCGATGTCTTGACCCAGTTATCTCAATATTGAGAGACGCGAAGGCGATTTACTTGAAACTCTTTTTTTTCTCTCTATATTTCACATGGCAGAAACACCAAGTGAAAGCGGAGCCATTTGGGTTGCCTAAAATAGCAGATAGACTTTGCTGTGTGCCATTGTTTAAACACGCTATCTGCAGCAGGCCGTATCTATAGTAAAAAAATATTGGGAATGTGTTTGGAAATGTGCAGTTGGGATCAATTGATCTGTGGATTGACATCTAGGGGCTATGGTTAGTGCTAATATACAACCAAGTCCTGCTCGCGTCATCGCTGCAAATTCTTTGTTTCATCAAAGCCATCAAATGTTTAATTCTCACAGATATTATTTCTTCCGTAGACTCCATAGCACCCTTTATCATTAAATCGTAAAATATATGCTATTCTATACGTGGACAAAAAAGCTGGATGTCAACAGCCGAAGAAGAAATTTTGACAACATTGAAACAATAAAGTACGTACAAGCCTCATGCATGACCTATGTAGTTGCCTGGATTATTCAGTCAGCTACTGCTATTTATACTTCAAATGTTTCAGTGAAGACAAAAATAAGCTACATATGCACACTAGTTCGCTCGTTAGTCCCCAGCCAGTCCATTCAAGGGCGCAGCCAGGTGGAGTGAATGATACATAAAATGATGGAACAATAATCAATAGGGTATTTCAAAATCTCTTGACCTAACATTATAAGTTGTTGGAGTTATGGCCCCGGGCCCCCACAGCTTTCCCATTTAGGCAATATGCCATAATTAGGGCTGGACAGCGCACGCCTCAGGGGCGCCAATACGCCCGAACTGCCCCTTGTATGACGTCTATTGCAAATCGATAGCCAATCTCTATATTTTAACAAAAAAAAAAAAAAGAAAAAAAAAAAAAA
>CVMT01000008.1:577309-600727 GCA_000985935.1 Talaromyces islandicus | reverse complement strand
AAAAAAAAAAAAAAAGAAAAAAAAAAAAAAAGAAAAGAAAAGAAAAGAAAAAGCTCAACTCCACTACTCCGGCTAAACAATAAGCGTCAACAAGAATCCAATGCGGCTGACTTGATGTTGTACGTCAAACAATACAAGAATTCAGCTGACCCCAATAGCCACCTTCCGATCCAAGAATCCTGCTGCAACGCTCCCAAACCCAAAATAACTCAAAAGCTCCGATTTAAGTGTACGAGGCACTGGGCTTAGTAATTATTGTTTTTCAGTTGCCGATCGATCAAAATATTTTCCTAATGCGGACTGGCTGGATTCAATTATCGCGGGGGCACGCAAAAAGATTGGCCCGATGCACCGAGTGCCTTGGATAATAATTGGTTTTAAGTAGTGACTGTTGAAGATGTTATCATTATTGGAATTACCGAGATCGAATACTCGTATTGCATATCTGCCAGATAGGAATCCGGGGTAATTTAACTAGTTAGTGCCCAACAACACACTAACTTATCGACGGATTTCTTCAACCAACAAGCATGAAAGCCCAGAGCCTCAGGGCAGTGGCCCTACTGTTGGCCCAGGGACATCTAGCATTTGCCGCCCTCCCCTCCAACAAGACGTCGTGGCAGCAATACGTTGTCTCTCCGCAAAGCCGGAACATTGTCCCCTCCTCCATACTGTCCACCAACGGAAATGTGTCCAACGCCGACGTGCTCGTGTCTGGAGGCGGAGTTGCACGACTGACGCGTGCAGACGACACTGCGACCGCGCCTGAAATCGTTCTCGATTTTGGCAAGAATGTAGTTGGGTTTCTCGAGATCGAATTTGCCGGGGGGTCGACCAATGCTCCTGGCATCCAACTCGCCTTTTCCGAGACCTTACAGTATTTGACAAACGTGTCTGACTTTACCAGATCAGGCAATGGAGATACCATCACTCCCGGCACTGACCAAATCGCCGTTCCATCTGCACCATACAACTGGACGGACTCGAATGGCTGCGCCTACAATGGCAACCAGGTCTGCTCGGATGGGCTGCATGGTTTCCGGTATCTGAAAATCACCTTGGATGCCCTCGCCTCGGACACGCCATACACCAGCCCCTCGGGGTTTGTCGAAATCAGTTCGGTGTCTCTTAATTTCACGGCATATCTGGGGACTATTTCCAGCTACTCGGGCTGGTTTGAGAGCTCGGATGAGCAGCTGAACCAATTCTGGTACGATGCCGCCTACACCAACGAAATGGTCATTGATGACTTCCTGGCCGACACAGTCGACCCCCGGAACTCGGCCAGCCCAAGTCTTTTGGGCAAGACGGTCATCTTCGACGGCGCCAAACGAGACCGGGACCCGTATGTCGGTGACATTGCAGTCTCTGGGCGAACCGCATACCTGAGCCACCAGGACGCGAGCAGCGCAGTGGTCAATGTGCTTGCAGATCTTGCTGAGCATCAATCGAGCAACGGCTGGATCCCGCCGGCATCCATAAATAACTATACCCTGCCCCTGTTTGATTATCCCTTGTACTGGGTGACCAGTAGCTGGGACTATGTTCTCTACACCGGTGACGTGCAATACGCGAGCACATACTATTCCACTCTGCAAAACGTCTTGAATATCTGGTGCCCATCCGTGACCGATAACACAACGGGCCTTCTTAACAAAAGCACCGAATACGGCGACTATGCTTTCCTGTCTCGCTACGGCTTTGTAACCTACTACAACGCGCTGTACGTGCAGGCCCTGGAGAGTGCAGCCAAGCTCGCAAACGCCACCAACCAGACCAGCGATGCGTCCGCCTGGCAGCAGCGATCAGCCAGCGTCTCGCAAGCCATCAACGACCATTTGTGGGATGCCGGGGTAGGCGCCTACTACGACGACGCCAACGACACAACGCGCCACGGCCAAGACGGAAATGGCATTGCAGTGCTCACCGGCATTGCAAACTCCACCCAGGCCCAGTCCGCGCTCGATTATTTGGCAAACAAGACCGCGCTGCCGTACGGAAACGCATTCATGGACACTGACACGCTGGTCTCTGACGGCTCGACGCGCGTTTATGCCTTCATCTCCTACTTTGATATCCAAGCGCGCTTCCTTACGGGCAACGTGGACTCTGCGTTGGACGAGATTCGGCGGTTGTACGGCTGGATGGCGACCAGCGATCCGGGAATCACTTTCTGGGAAGGCATTGGAGCCAATGGGTCCGCGTACGAGGAGGCATACATGTCCAAGGCACACGGCTGGTCTACAGGCGTCCTGCCAGCGCTGACAAACTATGTTCTGGGGCTGATGCCCACTGAACCGGGATACAAGCGGTTTATCGTCAACCCGGTTTTCCCACAGAATATCACTTGGGCGAGAGGGCAAGAAGCCACCCCGTACGGAGATGTTTATGTCGAATGGTCGACTGCGGACAATGGAACCACGACGATCTCGCTCACTGTGCCGAAGGGCACTGTGGCTGATGTCTCTGTGCCCAAAAAGAACACTGTGGAGCTGGATGGTACAGTTGTTTGGTCGGCCTCGAGTCAGACTCGGTCTGGTGTTGAAGTTCAGCAGAATGCGAACTCGATCACCCTGGTTGGGGTGTCGGCTGGTCGGCATGCCGTTGTCGCTGAGTGATGTATAGCTTATCAAAAGGAGTGTTGGTGTATATAAGTTCTCGGAATTTCAGTTTGAAATAATCATTGACGTAGATGTCGACTGGTTTATGTGCACCATAACGTAGCGGGGCCGCCTCCAATAATTTACATGTATCTATATAACATATATGTATGTTAACAATCCAACCTAATTGACAGTAATCTAAATGTTCTAATAATCAATTCACTCTACCCCAAGGCGTCCAGAAATTCCTCGCTAGGCCTGTAGACAGTTGGAAGAAGAGTCAGTTTAGCCTGGGAAGGGTTGAAAGCTCGTACTATTCAACAACCGCCAGTAGAACTCGAATAAATTTCCAAAGCTGTCAAACTTTGGGGGGTCAATGATTCGATATCAATGCCGTAGCTACCTTGAACAATCACAGGTAACGTTGAACAGTTAAATTCCTACAGCTCGCTGGCACATCTCTCACAACATCGCTTTTGACCAAACATTGCATCGCCCAGAAATCACGGGCTTAACTTGTTCTTTCATAATGCTCGTGCGCCATCATACACGATTCATGTAGAAGGCATAGACGTTTGAAAATAAAACAACAAGAGTTGAGAGTAGTCACAACTCGGAAATGATACACAAGAAATGACCGGTAAGATACGACACAAATTTTGACACCTAGGCCGAAGTAAAATGCCATCAGGTATGAATTTCATCACAACACATTGTACTTTGCCTCCCAGGGTACGATCCAGCGTCAGTCGGGTCAAGGCCGTCATACAGATAGATGATTGCTTTTTATCCAAGAAAAATTTTGTACAACAAATCTAAGTAAAATTAAAGGAGATAGCGCAATCGCGCTCAAAACTCTCAGCGCTAAGGGAACCGTTAGTCGTTTTCTGGTGCGTGAAGGGCAAAATCGCGAATACTTACGCGACCACGTCGTCCACCCGCAGCCTGGTTGGGTATGGGCTGCGCTTGAGGGTAGTATTGAGGCGAATATTGGTACATCTGAGCCGGGTTCAAAACTGGGCTGTACTGTGGAGGAGCATATGCGTGTTGGTTGAGCATAGCGTTCGGGTTGACTGCAGAGGGCGCACCCCTGAAACTATCCACGCTAGTAGGATAGCCTTGATAGGCATTTCCGCCTATGGATCCTGGATAAATTCCATTTTGAGGAACACCGCGAGGTTGCAGGTAAGCCTGGTATGGTAATTGTTGTGGCAGAGCCCCTTCTTGCCCGAATCCCGGGCCGTTAATTCCTGAGATGTTACCCAGACCGTTGGTACCGTACTCGTAGGACTGCTCAGCTGCTCGCCCAGTATTTTCGATATTCGAAGCCCCTGCGTATTGGCCGTTGAACTGTTTCTCAGGCGCATGGTAGTTTGCGCTGGCTTGGCGTGAGTTTGGACGATGCTGTTTGTCCCCGATGGAGCCATGTCCTGTGCTTCCATCTCTTCCAGAGTGATGGTCACGGGAGCTTCCCCGTGAGGACAATCCAACCTCATCCATCAACCGCTTGTAGCCCTGGCTTGGCGTAGCTTTCAACTTGGTCAGAACTTTGGAAACATTTTTGACGACCTCGGCACGTATTGATTCGTCGAAGAAAGGTGTAGTGAGAACTTTGAAGATCAGGGTAGCACCTGATGTAGGATCGCTAAGGATATTCTCCAATACTTCATCCCCAGGGCTGAAAAAGAGTGCCTTGAGGACAATCTCACGTGCATCAGGCTCATTTCGCTGGTTGATAACCTTCAAGACAGTCAAATAAGCGACCTTGTGGGTACAAAGATGTACCAGATGGGGGACAAGTCGAGGCGCAAGAACGGTCCTTCGGCGGGGAAAAGTGCATGTATCGAGGAACCAGGTGAGGAGCAAGGCACCATTCGCATTCGTGGCTAATTGAACGCTATGCAGCGCAATAGCAGCTGCAAGCATCCGTTGCTGATCTTTGGTCGCATGATGACTCTCCAAGCAAGCCCGCATAGCGCGGGCACCAAAGCGTCCCTGGGAAACTTCCCACATTCTGGTGAGCATAGTTTCGAAAATAAAGTCATTATACGGAGCGCCAAATCGTAAACAGCACTGAAGTACATAGTTGCCGTACTGGTCGAGGAACAAAGGCACAGTGTAAGGTCGCAAGCTTTCCACAATCATTTGCATTTGGGTGGGCGATTTCGTCACGTCGATGATTTTCTGCGCGGCCCAGGTGCCGTTTTTGTGCACACCGATTTCGGCCAGATGAGGGCATATTTGAGCTAGCATCTGATCCTTGGTCTGCTCGGAGCAAAATTCAAACAATTTCTGAACAACTGTATTGCCAAGATAGTCTGAGGAAAGCTCGGCAATCTCTGGAAGCATTCCACTGGCAGTCTCTTCAATTTCCTGAACCGAACAGAGACCATTGTCGATTCTCTTTCTGATATCTCGAAGTTTGGGCGCATCATGCATCCTCGTGGCGCTCGGTTCCGGAATGGCAGGGATTTCGTCCTCGAAAGCACTAAAAGAAATTGCACTCTGTACGCTCTCCGAGATTCTATAGGCATCTTCATCCGATGCTCCAAATTCCCTCACAATCTCCGCCATTTCAGGTTGCAATTCTGACAAAGGAGGAACTTGCGGAGTACTGGCACCAATTCGATCAGGCCTAGAAACATTAAGACCGTGTTCTCCCAAAGCGGCACTAGGGTCAGGTGTGGGAGAGGGCTGCGTCCCACTGGGGCCAGGTGTTCCGCTGGCCGATGTACCAGGGACCTTGGCAAATCCAATTCTCACCGGTCCTGCACCAGGGAATATTTCTTTGCCGTTAAGGACTGTCTTGGCTTGTACGGCACTGTCACGATGTTCAAAGTTGACAAAGCCACAGTTCTTGTGAGTCAAGACTCGGGTGGACTCTATCTTGCCGTACATGCTGAAAATGGCCTCCAACGAAGTGACCGTTGTTGAAACTGGAATGCTACCAATCCAAAGAGCTCGAGTAGGTCCCTCGATACTACCCTCGTCGACATTTTCTACAGAGGATCTCACACCTAGGTTGGCACCACCCCCTCCGCCAAGGTGCATCAGCTGAACAGCCTCCGAAAGTTCGTCATACTCTGCTCCTTCGGCGATACGCAGCTCTGCAGCACTGATGCTATTCTCCAACCGAGAAGGAGTCGCAAGGTAACTGCGAATTGACGAGCGCTGCGAGGGAGTATCAAGGACTCCAGCAGTTCGAGCGCGGGGACGGCTTGCAGAAGCATGGTTAGCGAAAGCCTGAACGGCAAGGTTATGCTGATGGATCTGAGCTTGAGTAGCGGCGAGTTGTGCAGCAGTGGCAGCAGCAGATGGAGTCATGGTGCCCGAGGGGACTTGGGGGTACGCTGAGCCATACTCCTCATCATCCTCAGCGTATTTTTCCTTTGCATTGACAGAATAGGACCTGAACCTGTTGTTGTTCTTCATCATGGCAAGCTCTGCTAGAAGTGGAGGCAGGGCAGAAGATTGCTGCTGCTGCTGTTGAAGGAGAGCCTCGACAGCATATGAGCCCGGTTGTTGGGGAGTTTCCGCAAGGCCGAGATAGTCGAGTGTTTTGACGTCGGCATCGGCGAGACCACCGCCTGAGAAAGAGGACTGAGTAGGCGAAGTTGGGCCTTCAGAGGACCGAATGCTGGCCAAGGTTGATGCACGGTCGCGCCCGGAAGACCAGTTAGTGGAAAAGAGCGACGAGCCGAATGGACTAGACGAGCCCAGAAAACTGTTGGTACGTTGTGGCATGGAGCCAGCTCGTAGACGAGACAGAGTTGCTGGATTGGTTCCCGCGCTGGCGCTTGTTGTGATGGGAGCCGTATCGATACCAGACAAGCCTGGCGGGCGGAAAGGGCTGCCAGATGGGGTAGGACCCCTGGATGACTTTGACAAAAGAGTTTGTGGTTGAGGGCTGCCGTTCAAGGAAGCAACACCTGGAAAGCGTGACGGAACAGTCCCAGCTCTTGCGCGTCGGCCGGGGCTGTTGATTGTAGACTCGGGAGGGGGCATAAGATCCGGAAAGCCATCCTGACTTGGTGACTCGGGGATATTCTCGCGAAGCGGTGTCGAATGGCCGCTGGTCGGTGGGCCCCAAATACTTGGAGAGACACCTTCTTGTGCCTGGATTTCACGGGCTCTAATCGATTGCAATGTAAGTAATTGAAATCATCATAGCGATCATTGGCGCTGCATTGGTCCCGGAACAGATCTTACCGTTTCGAGAAAAGACGAGAACCCAACTCATGAGATGGGGAGCCAGCCCCGCGACGCACACTTCCCATCGACCCTGAAGCACCGCCTAGTCCATTGGAGACGCCAAAGGGGGATTTCCCCAGGTTAGCAGTCAACTCGTTTGGTGAGTTGCTTCCGGTCGATGTTCCCGACATGGATTGGGAAACGGGGATGTAGTTGAGATTGGGATGGCCGTCAGGCCGAGGAACAGGGACCATTATAGATTATAGTCTCGAACAGGATTAAGAAGGGGCAGTCACGCAACCCCAAGGATAGGGAAAAAAGAAAGAAAGGAACGGAAATTTTAGCCCGATCTGCTGCAACTCGCACAGGATGTGAGACAATTCTGTCAGGTTAATATGGAAGTTGCGAAGAAACCCATAAAGCTCTCCGCCAATAATTCAGACGTCTGGTGTTGAAAATCGGAAGACGATCGAAAACCGGACACACGAGCTAATCGATGATGCAGCGAATAAATCCGGGATGGAAGAAGCCAGGACTGGATTGCGACGAAAGCGACAAATTATCTGAAAGCCGCGGCAATTAGAAAACAATCACAATTGGAAGGCGTGCGATGGGATGTCAAGGCAATAGCCGGATTCGATGGGGAATGGCAACAAGCACTGACAGTTGATGCGAAAGCTATGCGAAAGCTTTAGTTAAGCAAGCAGTCCCACACTAGATTAGCCACATTAAAGATGTATGAAAATGAATTTGCGAGCAGGGCCGATCAGTCGTCGTCGGGACAAGGCCGCCAGATAAAAACAGAGCCACGAAAGAGCGTTATGGTTGATACGTTGACTTTGCAGGGATCTGACGGAGCATTCGGCAGGATGAGAAAATCGGAATCGACACAAAAACACCAAGTAGTTGCTTGGTCTGACGGGAGAAGCAAAGGGACGAAAGGAATTAGCGCGGAAGGTATTAATAAACGATAATATCAAACCCTTTTTTGAAGGCTGGCGTAGGGAAGAGGAAAAAAGCGAGGTGTGTGGTGTGAGGGAGGGACAGGATAGGGATGAAGAGGAGCAAGAAAGAGCGAGAGAGTTGTGTGAGAGGTAATTTAGTGAGAGCCCGTAACGGTACGGCGGGCTGGTGGCAGGAGGAAGGAGCCCGGCGGAGACTGCGTTCGGCGAAGTCAACTAGGGAACTAACTACGTAACGTCAGCACCGCCCAATCGCTCCTTGCCATCGACTCGACTCGAGTGTGTTTGGATGGCGTCGATGTTTATTTTTCTTTATTTGTCTTCTTCTTCTTCTTCTTCTTCCTCCTCCTCCTCTCTGTCTTCTTCCTTCCCTATGCTCGTATAGCAGATGCAGGCGCAATCACACGACTTGTGGGCTTGTCCTTGATACCGTACCGCCGCCTTCCGCTACCGTTGTCCCGCTGCCCGCCGTTGGAAAAGGAACCGCAAATCTGGCTTTTACACTCTCGGCTTCGTTGAATAAGGCAAAAACAGGCTGGAAGAAGGTGGGCGATGAACGATCGCTTCCTTGGTGAGACGGGGAGTGTCGTGTGAGCGCTGTCACGTTAGTAGTTAGTACGTACTAGCAATACGGCAATCGGAACCGAATGGTGATTGCTTGCCTTGGGGTGTGGATGGAATGCATCTACGGTTACAGTTCATGCTGTGTACTAACTACTAATTACGTAGTGAAACGAACTCCTCGACGTGAGATGCGCCATCAAATCTGCCGTTCTTAATTGTTTATCTGCACGGGGCATGGTCGAGTGAATCGTCATCTCACTAGGAAAGGCTTCGGATCTCGTTTGATGGACTCGATGGACCGAGTGGATTCGACACACTGCGTCACTGTTTCAGACCCAGCGGCTATCTTGCGTTACAACTTCAATGTTACCACTACGTACTAAGTAATTGGCAAACGACGGGGCCGCTTTCAAGCAAGGGGAAGACACACACGCCCCCTCTTTCTCCGTGGTAGCAAGCCGAGCAAGTTGCAATCACAATCTTCTCGTCATTTGGCTGCAAGGGCAGGAAAGCGTTCGAAGAAAAGAAGCCCAAATTGTATCCGTAGCGCCAAAGCCAAAGCCAGGGGGAGAACGGTGGCATTTTGCCGGGGGGGGCTCGAGGGCCAACCCCAGACGTGCATTCTGCCAAGCCGCAAAAGCGTGTCTCACAGTCTGTAACTGAGAAGAATGCGGGACGAAGCGAAAGCCCAATAATACACGCATGCTGGCCCCACTGGCGACGGTCTGCAGCTGTCATTACGTATGGTACGACAGTAAACCCCGGTTAGAAGCAACCCCTCTTACAAGCAAATTTTGTTATAAGCAACTGAACACGATGGCAGAATTACAATTTACATATAACTGTCCTCAGCATCTAGTTATTAATAAAGTTGCTTATAGTTAGATAATTTAACTAAGGTCTATTAGAATTTATTATTCTATCCATATATTTAAAATATCTGTAAAATGAAATATTATATATTAATACATAAGAGTTCGTTCCATCCACAAACGCGCGAGGCTTTCAATGTTCCCCTGTGCTAACCATATTAGGAAATCATCTCCTACTTTAGTCACGTGTCGGCCCCCCCTTTAAGGTATCGCTTTGTCCCTGGGTGGATTTCTAACATTCTTCAAGAATTGTACCACCTGGTCTAGGCATACTGTTGAAGTGACTGCGGAAGCGAAAACGCCTGCAGCGTCCTCAACACGTCAACGAGGAAAGGAAGGTTCAGGTTGGTAGGGAGGCGTTTGCACTTGAACATTAATGTCTCGTCAAGAAAGTTATATTTTAGGAAATCATTGTGTTTCGACATGAGAAACTATAATAAAATCCCTTACACAATTGTACTGCATCTAACTGCTTGCAATGTTGTTTGTTCCGAGTGTTTAATTACATTAAATCCCGTAGAATTCTTTGAAGAGACTTATCAGTATATTATCCAACAAATAGCAAAGAGTATAACTGTATAAAGAATGCGTTGAAGACTGTTTTTATTGAGATATTATCACACAAAAGCAAAAACAAACCTTATTTACTGAAAGCCGTGATTAACAGAACATTTAAAAATGACCTGGAAACGGGATGGACTTGTTTTCATAGGAGCCATCGATCTCTATCGCCACGGAGCGCCGTTGGCTCCAACTGTTTTAGATTATCCTTTCACAACCGCAGAGTTGGCGATCAAACAACAGTTTCCATTGCCCAGCAAGTGTGCCTCCACGCCTGTAAAAACCCTCGTTCGCCTACATGTACTATGGGCCGGCTCCTGTCAATTTCTTGATGCTGACTGTCTTCAAATGTTTAATTCTGGTACTCAAGGCTTTGAAATTCACTGTGATATTTGCTGTCAGTCTTAGAAGCATCTGCAAACAAGGTTTAATCCCACTGGTCCCATAAATATCAATGGATCAATCGATATATATAAATGATTTGATTTGGTCTGATAACGGTATGTAAACATTTGAAGCTTTTTACAACTATATGTAATAAACTGATTTAGACATATGATTTGTTATCTTTGGCTATCAAGTTTTTCCTCCTATCAAGTATGTATAGTACTTAAGTTCAGAGTATATTTTTAGTATGTGTCCTTGTTCAAGCATACCTGCATGGAAATGCGGGATAAAAGCATACAGTGATACATGGCCAAAAATAGTACCAAGTCACTAGCAATTTAGGCCATTACTCGTACGGAGTATAGAAGATACCCCACAAAGTACTGCAATAATGGCCCGAATGCCAGCTCTTGGCCGCCCCTAGTAGTGCACAAGCTGAACTTCGGGCGGCTGGTCACTAAGATTTAGGGTTAGTCCGCCCATAGGCCAACTCTCTTTCCAAAAACGTTCAGCATCCAGCATTTTCACAACATATGCGCTCCCTTAATTCCATACATTTTGGCGGGCTGTAATCGAAAACATTATGTCCAGGCTTGAAGCTCTGCCATTGGAGCTTCTCTACGCTATCTTCGATGCGTATAGAGACCGAGCTGACATTGCACGACTAATACGGTGCAGCCAACTTCTCAAGGAGCGGCTTGTACCGTTTCTGTATCGCGACCAGGAAAATCAATCAATAGCAATACGTTGGGCATGTCTTGAAGGAAGCCCTAATACCATCTATCTGAGCGCCAGGTACGGCTCTGCGGTCATATGGACCTATCACATGTATGGCGACGGCGCTACGAAACAACCAGCCAGATCTTTGAGATTCTCGGCCGACGAGGTCGATGTTAACCCATTATTGAAACCAAGTATAAAAAAAGATAATATCCGGAAATTTGGCCTATATACTTTCATCGACTTGGTTCGCCATCTGAATTCACCTCGGGTTCATTTCGATAAGAGTTCGATGTTTATACGTCATCTTTATACAAGGGCGAAAGATGAGCAGCCCTGGAGGAAGCTAGATGCAGATGCTGCCTTGTGCTTGAATACACTTACCATGTGCCCGAATGGGATACGGGGTGTTATAGTGAAACTTATTCTGGATGACGAGGCCGATCTAAATACGCAGTATGGGTATAAACACCGGGATAATATTAGTCCACTTTCTGCTGCGATCATGGCCAATTCGGAGTGGACATTTCGTCTTTTTATAAAACGAGGCGCATTAGTTAATGGTCAACCGCTTACATACCTGCCAAAAAAAGGCTTACAAATTCCCATCTTTGCAGCAGCCAACGCGATGGCTAAGGCAGATTACGGCCAAGCTATGATGCAGCTATGTCTCGATAACCACGGTAACATCAACCATCGCATGCCTGTCATGGCTCGTTATGAAAGCGATGAAGACAACGGCTTCTCAACAAGATCCAATGCCAGAAGGATGGCTGGGAAAGACAAGTATTCAAACCAATATTACACTTATACTACCCCGTTACTCATGTTCCTCGATTCAATTGAGTCATTCAACTCTCCCAACCGACCAGATCCTGTCAAAGGACTCATTTGGCTTCTGGAACAAGGTGCACATTTTCCAGCAGATGACCCGCGTGAACTCCACCCGCGATTTGTAGAATGGCACCGCCATGAGTATGTATATGATGCCGGGGGCAGTCTTGGGGGATATGGCTTCATGTACAGGAAAAGCCCAACTCTACATCATCGTAAATGCGCTTCGGTACCCACGGCCGTCGAGATTTTGCTTGATAAATGGGGCCTTAAAAAGTTCTCAGAGCCTAATTTTGCCGAAATAATCAAGCTTTTGATTCACCACGGCGTCGCTCGTGGTCATGTTGCACGATTACTGATAAAATATGACAGTCTTTATTATTACCTTCCCGTATCAAGTTCTACCAAGGAAAAGGAAAAAGCGGAATTCGGCCAGGTTTCTCTAGTAACGATGCTTTTAGAAACCTTGAAGAACCCAGGCGGTAATAGCTCTGTCACCTCGGCTGATGATCCTGACAATCTTGATGACATTGACAATGTACTGTCCGCGTTTATCATCAGCAAAGCAAGATCATGGCTTTCCTCACCGCCACTGGAATCCTCTTACATGATTATTGAGCGGTTAATCAAAGCTGGTGCAAATATCAACGCGCTAATCCCCCTGCGAGGAATGCACCCGTACGGCGTGCCTGTGCTCCACCGTATATGTGCTGACACAAACTCGCTGAGGCGGTCTCGCCCTGAGTTGCCGCATGACCCTTGGTTATCGACAACTATTTTCCCAAATCTTGTTAAGAACGGAGCAGATCCGATGATACCGGCAGGCGATGACGGCAAGACAGCAGTGGAAGCGCTCGTGGCAAATCTGGACCAGCTTCAAGAGGCAGATAAAGACTATCTCAACAGCCTAGGCGCTCTCTTAAAGCAGCTACATGAAAAGTATTTTGACACATAGAATTTACATTTATTACATGATTGTGCCTTGCCTGAGCATTGTTCATTACATGTTTATGGATACAAGAAGAAACATGGGGCCTTGAATAAGGAATTTGTATGCTTAACGATAGTTACAAATGAAGAAATCTAGGGCAAGGAGAATAACAATCTCAAACGGATATACAGTTAAACGAAACATTTGAAAACGAAATTAAAGCAACTCCCATTACCCCCGCTTCCAACAATGACATCAAGTGGCCGGGCAGCTTGTTGATGGCGTCATGTTATTTTTGCATGCTTGGATAGCATCAACAGCTTTTTGATGTTGGCCATCGTCATCAGCGGCCTGAAGCTCATTCCAGGCATTGTCATAGGCCGTCCTGGCTTCACCCTCACTGCCATGCTTCTGTATGGCGGCGTCGCTCTTGCAAGTTTTGTCTTTGTCTGGCCATTTATACTCTGTCCCATAAGGTCCTTTAGGTCTAGGATCTTTCTCCAACACAGGCGCCCCAAATTTTTTCGGAAGCCCTTCTCTTTTATCAAGGAGTTGCCTCCCCATGTCGAGATACCTCAGGTCAAGAGTGCGATCAGCAGCGTTCTCAGCGTTTTTGACGTAGAATCGAAATTTCTCTTTATCGGCCTCATTGTCGAGACTATCAATTGCAACTTTGGCCTTGGCAATGGCTTTGCCGGCTCTCTCCATACTCTCGAACCAATTATCCCCCCCATCGAGGTGGTGAACATTTAGCCACCCGGTGAACCCGATCGGCAGCGCTTTTAGTTTCTTGAATTTTCCTGTAGGCCTCGTCTTTGGCACTTGTTGGCCGTCCACAGTTTCCATGACAATATGGCCATTTTCATATACGGGCTTTCTCTCCTCCTCGCCTTTATAACTGATGGCCCTAATTACCGTAGAAATCTCCTTCTGGTCCATAGTTTGAGGGTCATCCGGCTCAAGGCGCCAGTCTATCTTTGACCTGTCCGGCATGTCTGGGTCCTTGATATTTCCGTTACTGTCCTTGGTCGGAGTCCACAGATGCTCGAGAAACTCCAGTAAAGTACACCTGTTGGCCTGGCCTCTCAAACCCTGGCGTGTCCCTGAGCAGCTTTTTGCGATTGACCACTTGTCTTCGTCAGTAAAGATCTCCTCGGCCAGATACCCGGACCATAACATTGCTCTGTGCTTTCAGTTAATTGCCCTTTCTGTGCAAATCAAGATAACTACTGGCTTACCTCTCAGAGGCTCCGCGTTCCGCCGTGGCAGTCACCGTGGCCAGGAGGCCGGCAGCAGAGATGATGAGGGATAGCTTCATGGCTGCTGTTTGCTGTCTATAGAACCCGAGAAAGCATTCGAATGAAAGGAAGTTCAATAGTTATAGCCAGTCTAAAGAAAATAAATAGCCCCAGAAGCTGACAAGGGAAAAAAGAACTACTCCCAACATAAACAGAAACACAGGAGGAAAAGCCCAAACTTCAACCACTATTGCCAAGCCCTTCAGCTCGTGGTTAAAATAGATCACATTCAATTTCCGAAACTGAAAATATTGTTCACCAACGCTAGCTGATGTCTTCCTCTTGTTGATACTACTAGTTTCTGAGACGGGGAGGGGAGGAGAGATACGACCCATGTAAACAACTTGAAGTGACATGGTAGTACTGCCCCCTGAGTGCGCGGTATCGAGCCTTTTACAGAAAGTCATCGGTCATTTTATTTCAGCTTTGGAATCAGAGTGCTGGTCTAATTAAATAGCGAAACGTGCAGGCGAGTAGCTGAACACAAGCTGCATAGTTGGTGACTGATGCCAAGCAGCGGGGATAAAGAAAAATTAAACTACAACTAAGAACTTCTGTGCGAAATAATTTTGCAGACAGTACGGAATGGGGCTACTTAGATATTTTTAGAAACGACATACCATCTAAATGCCGGTAGTGTTTCCTGCTGTCCAACATGCTTGCCCTGGGAAGCGTTGGTGCGGGATGCCAAGTCGAGCGTCTGGGGGGCCATCGTTGATACAGTCCAATAAGAAAACGCACACGCTTGCTGTACTGTAGTTTCAAAAATATTCTCACTTGTTATAATTTCTTCAAAAATATGCAGTAGTGTGACCTGAAAATTTGGATGGTCAGCCCTAATGTCGGGGAAACAATTAGTTCCATGTTGCTGTACCTGCCAAGAGAGCACCAGCATCTGACACTAGATCAATTGATGTGAAAAGAGAGTAGGCACCGGCTTCAAGAGTTGGGTGGTATATATATCAAGTAATGGCAAAGTCAAAGTAGATTCTGAGATACCTACCACTTCAAAATCTCAATACTCCTTTTATTCCTAAAATCCATCACATACTTTAGGCTCATATCTCATTCTCTCATTCAAAACCATGGCACGCAGCTTTGCTTCTTTGCAGGCTGTGCGCCTGGCCATTTTTTCCTGTCTGCTATTTTCCAGCTGGACAAACGCTGCTCAAAACGTGGATGGGCTGCACGTTGAAATGCTCTCAGACAATGTCACTCCTTTCGATGTGCCATCAACCTATTATGCAGGCTTACATGCCTGCCCGGATACTTGTGGTAATTTTAGTTCTGCAAACTGGGATATTTACTCGACCACTAAACGACTGGATGCATGCAACAAAACCATGCTTTTGGACTTCAGTATCCACGCGCCGATACGGGATGACAATACTGTGAACAAATTTTTGGTCTGCACTCCAGACACAAGCACCACTGCTTCTGCATCTTCAAAGGCCGATACATTGCCAAATGCGCCTCTTTGCAAATCAGCTGCATCTGCAACTCATGCAGCAACGGAATCAAAAACAGCTACACTAGAGCTAAGCACAAGCGGTGACAGTGCTAGTGATGCCAGTGATATCAACCATGGCAAAGCCACATTGGAAGAAGCCTGGAAGAATGCTCTTCGCCAACTCGAATCATTCCTGAGCAACGAGCGCAGCTGTGAAACACCCAACCTATTTGCATACGCCAATGGTGCAGCCGTGGGTATCTATATTGGCGCGGCGTTTGATAAAGCCACAATATCGCACGCCGTCAAGGCCATTCATGACTCAGACCAGGTTGCAAATAGCCTTCCAGGTACATCTGTTGCTCAAATTTGTGGCGAGGGACGTAACTCGCAGCACGTGTTGGGAATTGCCATTGATACCACCGAAGGCAACCTGGCAACAGTCCAGAAGGCTGTTGCATCTTGGAGCAAAGCCGAATGCGTGTCGGCCCTCAATAGTAGCTCTGCAAGTGTAGATATTCAAGTTTGGGAAGCGAATACCGATTTCACTGTGGCAGATAACAATTCAACTGACCTCGGCACAAGCCACCCTAGCGAGCTTGTAAAACGAGGTCATTGCAAAACCAAAACTGTGCACTCAGGCGACTCATGCGGCTCCCTGGCCAAAGCTTGCGGTATATCGTCCTCCAAATTCAACAAATACAATCCAGACAAAGATCTTTGTTCAACACTCATGCCTGGACAGCTTGTGTGCTGCTCATCTGGAGATCTTCCAGACGTCAGGCCTAAGCCCTACAAGAATGGGACATGTGCAACGTATCTCATACAGTCAGGTGATGACTGTACTACGCTTGCTGGAAAGAATGGACTGAAGCTAAAGGATATCGAAGAGTTCAATAATGGCACTGATGGAACATGGGGATGGAGCGGTTGCAATAACCTTCTCCCCGGTACCAATATTTGCCTCAGCAAAGGTGACCCTCCAATGCCAGCACCGAATCCTAAAGCTGTCTGTGGACCAACGGTTCCAGGCACAAAAATGCCGACCAAAAAAACGGATCTAGCTGATCTTAACCCGTGTCCGTTAAATGCATGCTGCAACATTTGGGGTAACTGTGGCGTTAGCGGTGAATACTGCGTGGAAAAGAGAGGCCCGTCGAAAAACCCAGGCACATCACCACCAAAGTTCGATGGTTGTGTATCCAGTTGCGGAACAGATATAACCAACAAAGATGATGCTCCGGACAAGTATCAACGGGTCGGATACTATGAATCATGGAACTGGGATCGGCCATGTGCAAATTTACTGGCCCGAAACGCCGATAAAGACGGCACTTATACCCATGTGCATTGGGCTTTTCTGTCTATCAACACCTCCACTTGGGAGCCAGTGGTTAATGACACATATAAACAGTGGGCTGACTTTAAACAGCTCTCTGCAAAGAAGATTATGTCTTTTGGCGGCTGGGGATTTTCTACCGACCCAGCAACATATGACGATCTTCGTGGTGCTATGGATTCAAAGAACAGAGACAAGTTTGCTGACAATATAGTTAAATTTCTCAAAGATGAAGGTCTTGACGGTGTCGATATTGACTGGGAATATCCTGGTGTAAGTACCCTTCCACTTCCTACAGAATGTTCAATGGATCTAAATCACTCAAATACAGGCCCCTGACATCCCTGGTATCCCTCCTGGTAAAAAGAACGATGGCTCAAATTACCTGAAGTTCTTGCAAACCTTGCGATCCAAGCTGCCTGATGGAAAGACCCTCTCCATTGCGGCTCCGGCATCGTTCTGGTATCTCAAGTCCTTTCCGATTGACAAAATGGCCGATGAACTTGACTACATCGTATATATGACATATGACCTTCATGGTATGTCAAGCTTTATTGATTGAATTTATTTGATCTAAACTAAAACTGGAATAGGCCAATGGGATGTTGGTAACAAATATGCAATGGAAGGATGCGATGGAGGAAACTGCCTTCGTAGCCACGGTATATTAATCCACAGGCTGATATGTGATTCTTTATTCGGTTTTCTACTAACATGTTGTACCTGATAATAGTCAATTTAACCGAGACCACCCAAACCCTCGCAATGAGTGAGTTTCCCTTCCCCTGTCCAGTCAGCGCTACATTATATACTAACTACTTCATAGTTACTAAGGCAGGTGTATCAACAAACAAAATCTTTGTAGGCGAGTCTAGCTACGGACGCTCGTTTTTGATGGAAAAAGAAGACTGCACTTCCGAGAACTGTACTTTTGCGGGTGAACGTGATAAGTCATTGGCCGATTCAGGCGCCTGCACTAAAACGCCTGGCTACATTTCCGACGCCGAAATTAACGATATACTTGACACTCATAAGGACGCTAAGACCTGGTACGATGATGACAGCTCCAAGTCGGACATTGTGGTTTGGAATGGTCAGCCTCCTCTTCCATTTTTCGTTTCTATTCACATCCTTGTGTTAACAGTTGTTGATACATTGTAGGCAATTGGGCAGCTTATATGGGACCCAAAACAAAGGCAAGCAGACGAGATCATTGGAAGGGCTATAACTTTGCTGGAACAATTGATTGGGCGGTGGATCTGCAAGATTTCTCCGACGATGGCAGTATTGAAATAGATGACGATGGAGATGTCACTTTCAATGACTATGATAGCTGGGATCCAAAGATGGTCCCGCCCAATTTCAAGTACGGAGACTGCAAAGAAAAGTCCTACGATACGCTGGAAGACCTGGCAAATGACAGCAGCACCGATGAAAAGTGTCGACCATTCTATGTCCTACAGTACCTGCAAAAGAACTTGACTGACTCCCTGACTGCGTACGACAAACTCATCAAAGATGACTACGACGATAAATTCAAAACATACTCCAAGGCAGTCGTTGATGGAGCTCCGAAAGATGTTGACTCTTTTGTTAAAGATCACGGCAACAAATACTTCACTTGCGAAGTAACAGAGATGCAATTCTGTAAGTCCGGTCATTTATACGTGTACTAAATAATAAGTGGCTGACACAGAACAGGTTGTGATATGTGTGATACCATCAGCAGCAATCCTGGCAGTTGTACGTGGTGCTTCAAGGATGGCGACTGCAAGGCGGGTTGGTCCAAAAGAGAGCTGTCTCATATTGACAGGCGTTTCGTAAACGAATCATTCGCTGCAGACCTGGACTGGACCCCCTATAACACCGACCTTCATATTCTAGATACTCGACAAGTCGTTCCTCCTACACAAAAATATAACGTCAAGTGGTCGAATGAATCAGAACCGTGCCCCCCAGATTACTCGAAGCGCGGCATGGGCCGAGGGGAGCCACAGTACGACACTGTATACTGGACTCTGCCGAAGGAAAACAAAGACAAGTTCTTCGCTGACCTCTACTCTGAGGTTGGTATCAAGGAAGAAAACATCAAATTCATAGACAGGCACAACGCAGCGGGATGTATTCCTCCGAGCGAGTCGGAGGCGGAGTGCAAATTAGATCACTGGGATATGAAGTATGTTCCATGTGAAATTTTATTTCGGCCTCTTTTTTGATATACATGCTAATTCGAAACTGATAGTATTCCTGTTCCCGATGGCTATTCGCAAGATGATGTGCTCAATCCTAAGGATGTCATTTCAGACGCTCACGGTCGAATTCAAGACCTGCCGGACCAGCTGAAAGAAGCAGTCAGCGGTTTGCAGAAAGGAGGATACGGATACAATGCCGATGATCTTGTTGACGCGCTCTCCCTGCCCGTTTTTATGGTATCAGACGCGCTCGAACAAATGCAAACCATTGTCGACGTTGCCGATGAGATCGACAAGGAAAAGCGCAAAGCTATTATCTTTGCCTTCTTGTCAGCAATCCTTTTCTTCGTGCCTGTCGCTGGCGAGATTGCAGGATCAGTAGCTGCCCTTGCCGGTATTGCACGCATTATCTCGCTGATTGGTGTAGCCGGAGACGCTGCCATGGATATCTACACAGTTGTTGATGACCCCGAAAACGCGCCGCTGGCCATCTTCAACCTAATTTTGGCCCCTCTGGCCCTCGGTGACATCGCGATGGTTAGCCGCGCAGCTTCAACCAGGAGAGGGATGTCTGAGGACTCGATCAGCAAGCTTGGTGGTTCAACCAGGAAGCGTATGAGTTTGATTGATACTGCCAAGGGGACTTGTCGGAAATGACGACTGTTGGGATTGGTCAACTGACATATAAGAGGACTTGACTGTTTTTAAGCACCTAACTAGCGCTCTTAGAGGCCCTATTCTTGATGATTTCATATTTCCACTACATTTGCGATCGCAAGTGCTTTGTTTAAATTGAAGAAAGTCTTTAAAGTTAGAAATATTTTGAATGGTAGTATGTAATTTCTATGTAAATTGGCCGCACCTGGCCACAAGCAAAACCTCTTTATAAGCAAATAACGTGCCAGTTTTGTTTATTTGCTTCTAACCAGGTTTTACTGGTACGTAATACTAATTACCTAGCGGGATAACACTCTCAGGGACAGCCGAGCAATCCGGGCCGGCCAAACAATAGACGAAGATCGGGAGACCTCAAGAGGAAAGGGCTCAGGCTGCCCTTTTTTGGGGGGATTCCTGAAAATCATGGCGAAAATATTCTTAGCACCCCCGCAACGATCGGCCATGTGGCAGGACCAAGTCGTACATAGTCGTACGCACGTAATAATACCAACACGTACTACGTACGTATCACCCGTCACGTGCGACCATCCAGAAGAATGTAGAAACACCAGCCACACAATGGCACCAGCCACAGTGCTAGCCACAACACGGTGCCGCGTCCAGCTCTTGCCTGAAGGGTCGAGACCAGCGCAAGATCTCCCACTTCCCAGCGAGATCGACCTAGACTATCACTATTTACACGATAAAAAGCTGCCCTCGCAGGAGCATCTTATATATTGATGGTTGAGTGTATGTCCAGCACACAGGTGCCTGGTATTTAACAACGACCGCCACGAGGAACAAAAAGCTGAGCGCGTCGTGAACATGGCCGCCACCGACTCAGACCATGCCCTTACGGGCGACGACACCTCTGATGCTGAGGCAACCGAGACCATGGTCGAATCACTGGTTTCCGGGCGTGAAAAGCGAAGTACTGCCGGCAGAAACATGTCCTCGCTACTGGACGCCGCCGCCGACGATGACCTTACCCTCCTGTTTGCCGAAGACGAGCACGACGACGAGTTTGACGAAGACGAAGGCGCCGAGGGAGAACAGGCTGAAGAAATGTCATCATCTGAGGATGAAGATGACCAAGGGCCCAATGCAGCAGACGATGATTTCGAGGGTGAAAAAGAGCTGGAGAAGCAAGCCAAAGCCGATCGCAAGAAACGCAAAGCCCAGGAATCACTACGACTTACTGCTCTGCGGAAGAAAATCAAGATCGATCCTACCGTCTCTTCCAACGTGCCTGCTGCTGCTGCTGCCGCCGCCCGACCCAAAAAGAAATCAGAGCGAATCTCGTGGCTTCCTACGCCCGAAGAAGGCCCCGTGCGATCATCGTCGCGTCGACAGACCATGCAAAATAAGGAAATGACCCACGCGAGACTCAAGGACAGTGAGCAGAGACGGATCAAACTCATCGCAACCATGGAGCAGGCTGCCAAGAAGAAGGAAAAGACCAAGCCCAAAGTGAGGACACAAGCGGAGCGGCTGGCTGAAGCCGAAAAGATTGAACGGATGAACAGTAAAAGTCTCAATCGGTGGGAGGAAATGGAAAAGAGAAAAGCCGAGGAACGGAAAGCCAAGCTGGAAGCTTTACAGAACCGTCGCCTAGAGGGACCTGTTATGTCGTGGTGGAGTGGAGTCGCCAAGTGGGTGAATGGGAAACTGGTGCGAGTGGGCAACGTCGAAGTAAAGCCGAAACCGGATAAGGAAGAGATAGAGCGGAAGAAGAAAATGAAGGACTCGAAGGACTCGGCACAAGATACAGCGAAGCAGGATAAGCCAGAGACGGGTACACCTTCCCAACCACCCGAGGGACAGGGACCTAGCTCGATATCAAGCCAGCCTCATACCACTGGGAACGAAAACCAGCAGACCTCTAAAGTTCCTACAGCAGAAATAGAGAGTGGAAAAGCCACTGCAGGGAATGGATTTCTTGATGGTATTCATCAATATGCATCTTTACCCGAGTCACCTGCAGCGGAGGTGGAGGCATCAGTGAAAAATAATGATGCCCCTGATGCTACTGCTCCGAAGCCAGACGAGGAATCAAATTTGTCAAAACCCACAGGTGATAACAGTGAGAATTCGAATGACCAAGGAGAGAATCAGATTGTTCCCGCTGAGAAAGCATCTCCAAAACCAGATGAAACAGCCCCAGGAACTGAGGACACTCAGGCCCAGGAAGAACTGGAAGAAAAACGCAATAAGGCTTCACAAGAAGCTGTCGCTTCTGAGGATATCTCTCCCCGTCCAGAGGAAGCACCCGACAATACCCAGATCAACGACGAAACGCAAGACAAAGAAATGCTAGATGCTCCTCCAGAATCAAAAACTGCAGACATAGAACTTGATGAGAGCAAAAATGAACAGCAGTCTCAAGATACGCCACTTTCCACAGATACGCCTGCCGCAGAGAATAACGCGCCAGAAGAGTCGAAAACCACCTCTGAAACGAGTCCCGTGGAGCCTGTTAAACCTGCAACGGAGACCGAAATGGAGTCTAATACTTTGACTACATCTGAAGTGCAGCCCGCGATTGTACCTCCGTCAAATCCGGCAGCCGAGGGATCTGAAATGGATATTGATCCGGTAATCGCAACGGATCTACCTTCGGAAAGTGAACCCAGCGCACCGCTGGAGCCTCAGGTGGTTGAACAGACTGGCCGAAACCTCATGGTTTTGGAAAACTTTGATAATGCGACTAGTCAAAGTCGACAATACAGTATATATTTTAACTCAAAAAAGCCTCCGCGTTTAGCTAGTGAGTTTTTCTCTTTCTTATGTGTTTTTCAGTATACTAAAAAGCTTAGAAATCTCCTCCCACCTTTGCCCCATCACATCGCAACCATCGCGATACCGTGATCCGGAGACTGAACTCCCCTTCGCAAGCGCTCTTGCCTATACGGAAATACGCAACTTGACTGAGCAAAAGTACATTTGGAGTGGCATGCTCGGTTGTTACATAGGCTCTCCGACTGTAGCGGCCAAGGGGGTCCCAGAACAATTCCTGACTGGGGTCAAGGCCGAGAAGAAGGACGAAGCCGAGAAAGAAAAGCCGGCAGCAGCTGTTAGTGAGCCTGTTGATGAAGACAAGGCTTGATTTTTTAATTTTTTTCTCTCTCCCCCGTTTAAGCATTGATGGCGTTTGGTGGTTTGATACGATACCCGACATGGATGTATAACTATTTGGTTTGTATACTAGGAGAATTTCATTCGAATGATCAAAGATAGCCGAGATTACAACAATTTCATGATGTAAACTGGTCTAGTAGTATTCTATTTCCCCAAACTCCAAACTCCGATGCTCCTCTCTCAGTTGACCTTCTTCAACGATACCCTGGTCGAATCATATGGCAAAGTAAAGCTTTCCCACATGAACTTTGTGCGCCCCTTGGACTCAAGAGTCACCTCATAATGAGACACGATGTGTGCAAGGATGATTTTCATAACAAGGGCAGCGTGGAACCGACCAGGACTGTAAACAATTAGAAAAAAAAAAAAATAAAAGAAAAAAAAAACAAATAAATAAATCATGTTTTTTCCAGGGGAGAGAAAGAACCCACCAAGCCAATGCCCCAAACCCCCATGTCGGAAAATACTCAGAAACGTCGGAAAATTTCGATCCCTGAACAGCAGCAGGCGTTGTCACGAAGCGATCGCCGCGCCATTCGTCTGGGTCTGGATATGCCTCCTTGTTGCGGAGAATGTCAATGGCGGAGACGCATGCCACGACGCCGGTTTTGATGAGCCAGCCGCCGTTGGCAAAGTGGTAGGTTTGGAGAGCTTTTCGACGGATTGCATCTATTCATTTGACAAAAATCAGTCAACAGGCAAAAAAAAAAAAAAAAAAA
>CVMT01000008.1:556708-577284 GCA_000985935.1 Talaromyces islandicus | reverse complement strand
AAAAAAAAAAAAAAAAAAAAAAAAAGGTGTGTGAGGACGAGGGGAAGGGACGCGTACAGTTGTCCAACGGATTCATCCGAACAGTTTCCTTGATAAAACTATCCAAATACGGCAGATTGTCCAGGGTTTGATAGTCCAGTCGAGAGTGATCGCCAATTTCCTCTCGAAGTTGCACCTGCCACTCCGGCCGCTGCGCGAGTTCGAGCAACACAAAATCGAGATTCATCCATGGCTGGTGCGAGGCTGCGAACCAGATGCCCAGGAGAGACTGGGAGATGACGTGTACGGTCCAGTATTGGCTGTTTTGCTCGTGAGTGAGCTGGACCATGTCGTGGAGGATGGTGTTCTGATGGGGAAATTAGCATCAATTGATATAAAAGAAGAGAATGAGAAAGACGTACATTCATGTCTCCGTCGTTGTCTGAGATCATTTTCTTGAATCGGCTCTGAAGGAAGTGCATTGCGCGACCATTCCGGGTGATCAATATGTGTACGTATCTATGTAGTTGGTAGACAATCCAACCAATGTGATTTAAGGGATAGCTTACTTTGTCAAGAACCGAGGGAAAAACTGGAAAACGGCCATGCACCGCACCATGTCCGCAGAGTATGTCAATAGGGATTCTGCAAAGGCCTCATCGGCGGCTTCATTCAGTTAGTTTGATATCTTCTTCCTTTAGAGGGGGTTCTTTTTTTCTCACCAGCATTTTCTCCAAAGAACAGCTGAGCCATAAGTCTAGAAGAGATAGTCCGAATAGTCGGGGCAAGACGGATCGATATTGAACCTGCATGAGTTAGCATAATTGATGCTCTTTTGATTTCTTTACGGATAAATTGGGCTTACCATCAATTTTCAACTTTCCCTTTTCCAACTGCTGCAGCAGTACACTGCCCAGTTGTTTCTGCAGGGCTGGGTAAATGACTTTCAGGTTTGCGGGACCTCGCACCTGGAGGAGACGACTATACAGCCGGGTTCGGAGGAGGTTATTTTCTTGTTCGGTGCGGCTGATGCCATTCATAGTGTGTTGGAAACCAAATATCTATATATTTCATGAGTTTTTCTCTTCCTAGGCAGGTTACACAGCAATGGAAATTAGAGGAGGGGGGAAACGTACGTCTGCGTAGACAGCGCGTTGAGAAAGGGCTTTGGCCTCGCTGAGCTCTGTCATTGCCCGTTTAGACGGGTTGATAACGACTGGCCGAGCAAGGGAGCCCCATGTATTGCCCCATGGCTTGTAATACTTTCCATTTGTCTTTTACTTAAATGTCAGTCGAAATTGCCCCTCAAGAAAAGGGAGGTCGACTTACAAAGTCATCCCACAATTTGCCACCTTTCTCAGTACCCTGGTTTTGATATATTAGCCCTTATTCTTAAAAAAAAAAAAGAGTTGTCAAGATGAGGTATAGATTGTGGTGAACTCACAGTAATAAGATAGCCGACCTCAAGAAGCACCAACGCGACGCCACAAATAATGCAGACGGCTGTTTGGATGGACTCGATAATAGCCATACTGGAGTTTCTTTTCTTTTCTGTGGTGATGAGGTTGAAAAGCTGCAGAAATGTGACGATAGCTCAAGTCCAATCTTTTTGTTGGATGTACGTATTCTGGCAACGACACAAATGTCGGGTGAAATTTATACCACCCATGACAAAAAAAAAGCCCTGCTTCTATTTTTGGGCCTTGCCGACCCTTTTGTTTTTTAAGTGGCCCGGTGCATATTTCTTTTGTTCTTTGTGTCTAGTAAGAATGGGAGTTGAGCAAAATGTGAGACAAAAATGGCTTTATATACGTATTAACCCCTTCAGATGACCAGTCCCCACGGACCCAAGAGTAATGGGAGTAATGACTCGAAAAGATCCTTACATGGATTCATGCGATAGTGCCAAATATGACTCATAAATGGAAAGTCATCTACCTGTATCATTATAAAACATTGTTATTTCAACCCTATCTAGATGTATAATGACTGGTTACGGTTATTTTTCAACTTCACTTTGTTGTCTGATTAATGCAGACTCGATATTGATTTCTTTTTTCAAATATCTCTTTCTTTCCATCTTTCTAATTGTTTGATAGGGAAATGAGTTGTATTACAGAGAATAAAAATATTAAAGAAAAAGACCACGTCAGAATGACTCCCCGAAATAACTCGCAGAAGTAGTGAAACGAATACAAATGCAACATTCAAGACGCCGCATGACACCGGTACGGTTGCTCATATCGGAAAGTTAGTAGCGGCTTGGGTATGCCGTACTACACCAGATAAAAATTTGCGTAATTATATCCACATGCATCATTGGTAGACACCTATATGTAGATAAATTACATTGATATTTATGCAAAGATTGTAGACCACTAGATAGAAAGTACTTGCCTATTCGGGGTACAAAAGAAACGTCAACCCATCAAACAATAAACAAGTCATTTGACTAACCCGACTTATTTTATAATCATGTCAACTGGCTCATCGGTCCATCATGGTTGGAGTGTTACCATCAAAAAAGAATGCTTGTCTCACGTCAGTGGCTGGGTTGCGCAGGCAGAGAGTTTCCATGGAAATGATTAATAACTGCGTGTAGCCGAGGTTGTGACATACATGATGGAACTTGTATAACTAAACGCATGTCAAGTTCAATTTGAAAAAAAAAAAAAAAGAAATGCAATTTTCATCTTTGCCAAGCTTTTATTCTTGTGCATCTCTATAGTCCCATGCAGAATGCCGATTATTCCAGAAAGATGGGTAAATTGTGTAACCCATTGATTTCCACTCAAGTAAGCTTTCAAATGGGTTCATGCATTCATACCTTTGGTATTCCGTTTAGTTAAGCCGGGATTTTGCATACCTCGGCTCGGCATTGAAGTATTTCAAGTACGAATAATTTTAAATATTCAAAACTATTAGATAAGAGAAAAAAGATGCGAAGAAAGAGGAAGAGAAAAAAAAGGCCTACTATTGACTGTGTACAAAGAGCTTGGACCAGCAAATGAATCATCACGGTATCCACCCAACAATAATAAGTCGTGACTGGTCAGTCTACAAGGTTCTCGACCTTGGTGGTAGTGAAAACCTACAAGTTCGACATGGCCAGGTATCTTGGAGTCATTGAGTACCCTGTTTGGCTGTCAAAACAGACAAATCATATAGAGATAACCTTGTGAAACAGCTCCATATTGACAATGTTGCGTCAGCCCCCCGCAAGGCGAGCCATTTTTCCTTCCTTTTTTTTTTTTATCTTTTTTCTTTTCTTATTTCGTACATGGACGCAAGTAGCAACAGGCACGTAGTATTATTGTTATCGGCGGGAAAGGAAGTCCGCTCGTGGTACAGAATGAGAGGTCACATCCGGCTTAATCGGGTATAGGGATCCGTGGGAAAAGTTTGGTACGTATTATTGTTGCCACTAGGGCTGTGTTTTGGTGATAAAAATAAACGAAACCTAGACTGGGGTGATTGACGCTTTAGATCCGGGGCATGTGGACCAGAGACACACGGTCTAGAAGTCATGGGAGTTACGTGTAGAATTGGCCACCTTGGAGACGCGCAGGACACGATATTAACCAATACAAAATATGCCAATAATATTAAACAGTAGTGGTATGAATTATAATATATGATTAATATTATATAATGTGAGGCAGCTGTGAATCGGGTTAGGGCATGGATCGCCGAATCTAGACCGTGTGCGGGATCGCCCAATGCGGTAACTCGAACTATCGCACACAATATCCTCATTACCATCATTATCCCTGTCTATGTATGTATATATTATGGATTTATATGAATCCTTTATATTCGTGGATTGATTTAAATCCTGTTTATCGGTTTCATCAAAATGAAACGCACTGTCTTTGTCTGCCTGATCGCCGGCAAACACAACCCGATCGGCACAGGCCCAGATCGCGCCAGGCCTCAGGAATCAATCACGAGGAGCCCAAATCGACTCGTCCAAAGCGGTGGCTTGATAAGTCAGGCCAATCCGGCTGAGCTGTGTATCTCGTGCAGGTTATCCTTGTTTCTTGTCGTGTACTAGTTAATGTATAGACTACAGTGAGGGCTTGTGAAGCGAGCAGCTGCTCGGTAGAAATGAAATGAATGGTCGGTGCGGGATTTTATTTTATTTTGGCTGGACACAAGATCAAAAAATAATAATAAAAATAAAGATAAAAATAAAAAAAATACAGAGTAAAATAAAATAAAACAAACAGACGACTAGTCCCATTTAGGCAGCCACGTCATGTTGTCTGGTTTCGTCAAGCAGGGTCAGACATCGGTGGATCATCCGAGCGTTCTCGACTTGCTGACGTGCTCATCATCATTATCCAATTCGTCAAGGTGATTGCGAATCGGCTTTGTTTTATTGTTGTCGATTTCACCATTCTGCCTGTTTTTCTCTCTGCCTGGCTCAATGTTCCTTCTTATAAATCTCGCCTCCTGCATGCCATCCTTCATTCTTCACCGCCATCTGTTGTTATCTCTGTCTCTCTCTCGTTATCTAGCTGCTATCTCTTGCATTGCGATAAGCCAGTGACTCATAGGGTCGCTGACTGTGTCGACCAGCCACAGAACCAGACAATCAGAGAACCCCAGAATAAAAATTAAAAAAAGGATCAGCTGCTACTATCACGATCGCTCGGAGAGTACCTTGCATACCATTCCATAGTGCCTTGTTACACCCGGCAGAGCTTCCCCATCGCCATCATCATCACCACCACCACAACGCTGGTCCAACCCAGGAATCCTTTACTTGTCTGGCCAGCCTGCATAAACCCAAACACTGGAGCGTGCTGATCTTGATCGCCCAAGACTGTCCAGTGTCTTGTCTATCGATCTGGGGCCAATAGTGGGTCTTATCATGCATCGCCGACAAAACCCTCATAGTAGGGCGGAGGGTAATAATAATACCTCACCGCCATCCACTCCTGCTCCTACTAATACTACGACCAATACTTCTGTTTCTTCTACCTCTCATCGCCAGTCCTCATCTTCTTCCACAACTACCACCACCGCCGCCAATGCTAAGAAACCGTCTGTAAGGCCCCAACGGCCCACGCTTCCACATCGCAAGAGCGCCTCTGCACACCTCCCTCACACTTTGACTCACTCTCACAACCTTGCCTACAACCACCACCGTCGCAAGTCATCGCATCAGACGATCAGCAAACTGCTGGGCCCTGGCTCTGGACCTGCCAATTGGTCTGCCCAGCCCGACGACGATAAGCCTGAAATGGCAACCAGCTTCCTGCAGTACTGGTATGTTTTCTTGTGTCTTGTTTTCTGTGGTTATGGAGACCCGTGTCACATTCCACGGCATCATGCTGCAGCTGCTTGTTTCCAGCGGCATTCTTGGCTGACATGTTATACGTACGTAGTGCCATGTGTGAAAAGCAGATAACAGTGCCCAGCAACTCGGTTCTGTACTGCAGTGAGAGGTACATCTCTTTAATCTCTGTATATCTTTGATCTCCATACTAACTGTGTATATATAGCTGCCGCCGCAAAGACTCGTGCAAGCCCCTGTCGGCTTCGTCCTACACCTACACCATGACTTCAACTACCACCCCTCCTTCCTCTCCGCCCATGTCGCCGCGAGACATCGTCGCTCCTCTGACACCCACCCGGTCTTCCTCGCCGACCACATCTTCTGTCCTGCCCAGGATACCCTCAGACCTGCACGACGCCAAGTCGGATCTTGACCCAACCGAATGGAAGCCCGTGATACCTCATCACCATCTGCCTCAAGATCGGCGCCTTCGCACCCCGTCGTCCACCTCTCTCTCCTCGTCGAGCGAAGCCTGGACGTTCCTCTCACAGTTCCACCACCATCCTCACAACGATTTTGGACCGGGCCTGCGCCGCTCCACCACCCATCGCAGCTCGGCTGTTAGTTTGTCGTCGACTCTGGCCGGTCTCGCCCCGTCGCTCATAAACACCCCGAGCACCATGGCCTCGTCGCTCAGCAGCAGTACCGGTTCCCCGTTGGACTATAACTTTGGGCATGATACAGCTGCTGGTGCTAGTGCTGGTGCTGGCGCAACACGCCCGCTGCCACCGCGCCACAACCCGTCGTATACAGGCGCTACCAAGGGCGTCGAGCTGGTTGTCCCGCACATCGCTGCACCTGTGTTGTTGACTACCGCCGCCACGAACTCTGCTGTCGCATCTGGCGAGAGTCTGGCTTCGTCGCCCACTGATAGCCACGATGGCGGCGTGTGGCTCAAATTGCATCATCGTCATCGCCAGTCTGCTCCTGCCGCTGCTGTTGCATCTGGCGCATCTTTTGCAACACATTGATTGGTTGATTGATTTTTGGGAGGTCTCTTCGTGTGAAGAGTTAGCGATTATATAGAATATTATACGTGTGCACGGAATCCTTAGGAAATTTATTTAATACGACAAGTTTAATTCTCTCTTTTCTTTTAAATATAACTGGCAATGCCGTTCAAAGTAAACATATGACGTATGACATATAAAACCCCGAAGCGTGTCACACGACTGTATGCATGCACAAAGGTATCTAAATGAAAGATACGCAGAAAATTTAAACAAAAAAAAGAAAATAACAAGAAAAGATAAAAGATCAAGGAGTGCAGCGCCCAGTGAATCGAGGGTACAAACAGCACTCGCGAACGGTGTATCGACCGCAAATCCAGGCCAGGAAGCGCTCGAGACCGAGACCGTAGCCGCCGTGAGGTGAGGTTCCGTATCTGTAGTTGTTAGCGTTAGTATTGTATAAGGAAAAAAAAAAAAGGGAAGGGGGAAACGTACTTGCGCTGGTCAGTGTACCAGTAGTATGGCGAAGGATCCATCCCCTCACGCTTGTACGCCGCCAGCAGCTCGTCGTAGTCGTCAATACGGCAGCTTCCGCCCACGATCTCGCCAACACCAGGCATCAGCACGTCAACACTCTCGGTGACGCGCAGGTCGGAAACGTCCTTCTTCATGTAAAACGCCTTGATCTCGGCGGGGAAGTGTGTCAGGAAAATGGGCTCGTTGATGATGTCCGTCATGCGGCGCTCGGCGGCCTCGGCAATGTCGTCGCCAAACTCGTGCGGCCTGCCCTCTTCGTTGAGGATCTCGTGCTCGCGCAGCCATTCGATGGCGTCTGTGTAGCGCATACGCTTGAATGGTCGGCTTGGTGCCTTAAAGTCCGGGTTGAGTGTTTTGATAAACTGCGCGATCTGCGGGTCTGCGAGCAGCAGGTCAATCACCTTGGAAATCACGATTTCGAGGTGGTCCAACAGGTCGTTAAATGTGATGAAGTCGAGTTCGGCTTCGATGTGAGTGTATTCCGACAGATGCCGCCGTGTCAGCGACTTTTCTGCGCGGAACGATGGGCATATGCAAAACACATCGCCCAGTGATGCCAGGCATGTCTCCAGGTACAGCTGTGACGACTGCGTCAGGTATGCCGGCTCGCCGTAGTAGTCGAACGAGAACAGCGTGCTGCCTCCTTCCACCTGTGTCTGCACCATCGATGGCGGCGTCACCTCGAGCATTTTAGTCTCCTCGAATGTTTTCCGGAAAGCCCGCAGCGTCGCAGCTCGCACTTTCATCACTGCAGACGATGTCTCGCCACGGAGGACGAGATGCCGGTTGTCGAAGAGAGTCTGGGGTTCGGCGTTTGATGATACTCGGTTGGTGATCGTCTCCTTGTCACCGGGTGCCTTGCCGATGATGGTGAAGAAGTCGGCATGAAGCTCTCGGTCATCGGGTGCGTGTTGCTTGGGGGGAACGGCGCGCATCTCACCATGAATGGCAATCGTCGTTTCCAGCGTCAAGGTCATAGCATCGTACGTCTTGACCAGATCACCCATCAGGACACATTGCAGGAATCCATACCCATCTGCCAGAGTCAGGAAGATGACGTCCTTTTGTGAACGAAGACGGTGAACACGTCCCAGCACGCGAACCCGAGTGCCCGGCTCGCTCGATTCCGGCGCACGCAGCTTAACGGTGGCCGGGTCCGTCACGTCGAGGCGGATGCGCACCGGCTTGGGTAGAGACTCGTCTTCCTTGATCACAACCTTCTTGGCCTCCTCAAGCACAGCCTGGCGCTTTTCCAACTCTGCCTTTTCCCGAATAGCAAGTTCATCAGCCTTGGCGGCTTTCTTCTTGGCTCCCTCATAAGATTTGAGGAGTTTCTTCATCCCAGACGCCGATGGCGGCTTCCATTCCAGGCGGGACGCTTCATTGTCGTTCTCAATGGGCCCTGTCACAGATTTGCGCGTGAGGTATTGGATTCCTTCCGTGGTCGGCGCATGCTGCAGCATCGCATACAGGACGGTCTTGTAAGGGGCAGCTTCGGCGCCAGTGGCCGAGGAATCGTCCTTGCCAACATCCTCGTCAATGTAGATTTTGTGTTCAGGAGCGGCCATGATGGCTAGCGTGTCTTGCTTTAAACGAGAGACTGCAATTGTAATGTTAATCTTTTTTTCCCCCTATATGTCCAACATCCCGCTTTTTATCTTTATCTGGTGATGACTCACACTTGCAATCGACCAATGCTACCCAAGAATATTGGCTGGAACCCGACTGGGTCAGTTGTGGCAGAGCACTGTCCAAGGTTATCAGCTCGAGACCGAACACAATTGGATTTGAAATGTACGTACGTGCGACTGGCGGAGGAGGGGAGGTGTGGAAGGGGTTTTTTCCCACACTCGGCTTGGCCCAAAAGGAGGGGCTGTATCCTTATCGGACTTGTGGCTGCCTCAGGCATACAAAGTTCCTTATCTCTGTTATCGCCATATCACATGGTTTGGATTTGCTATATTCGGTTTAGTCGCCGCTGTATATCCCTCCCCGCCAATGAGAAGCGTCTTTTCCATTACGACGAAGAATAGAACTGTGAATATAAAACTGATTTCTTCATTCGAAAATTATATTGTGTGTGCTTTCTATTAGACATATAACATATATGTAGTATTTAACAAAACCATTGGGCTGTAATATCATAAGTAATATCCATACAAATTCGACTCACGATTACGTTGTTCTTACCAGTTGAACATTGAACATTCGAAGCAGCAACCAGCCTTGGATGTCTTTTATTTGATAGTTTTCACCTTTTCTGTTAGCCGGTGGCCGTGCCTGAGCCACTGCATCAGCCATCAGGCAGGCGCGTCACGTGCTCGCGGCGTCTTCTAGACGATGCCATGCAAACGCACCTCTGTCCTCCCACAACACAACATTAAGAGAGATTTCCTAGTTCAAAATATTAAAGATATTTGTAACACATCACACACAGAGTCATCCACAGACTTGCAACTATATCCATGGGATCAACCATATCTTCACGACCAATGAAAAGGGTGCGGATATCCGATCCTCTTGTCGACACGATGACTATTGATAACAACGCCCTTTTAAAAATGGGGAATTACCTAGCAAGGTATGCTTATTTTCATAGCGTTTTTATACAACTACATCTGCAAACTGACAAAAAAACGAGTCCAGCTTGTACCTAAGCGAAGAGTATAGCGATATGAAGATCATCTGTGGCACCGAGTTGTTTCCAGCTCATCGAAATATAGTCTGTGGTAGTTCACTTTATTTTAAGCATGCATGTTCTGGGATTTTCAAGGTTTCTCTTGCTTTTCATTTTCTTCTTCATTTTAATTTCATATTTTAAGAAGAAAATTGCATAGATTAACACAGAAAGAATAGGAAGGTTCAGGGATCTTTGAGTTTCATGATCATAACCCGGTTCTACTCAAAACTATGCTCCAGTTTCTCTATACTGGTGACTACACCCCTGACGGTTACTGGGACTGCGAGAATTGCTCCTCGGATTCTAAACAGCTTGATGGCAGCCACATGCACAAGACGTGCTTACTCTCTCAGGGTTTAAAAAAGGCAGGCGCCCAAAGTATATGTCACTTCGACGTTCTCATGTACATTCAAGCCGACTACTTTCAGATTGAGAGTCTAAAGCACAAGGCGAGGGAATATTTCCAATCTTATTTTATACCATCAGCGCTCTTCACCGCAGAGTCGTATGAAGCTGTTGTTGCAGAAATTTATGGTAAAACGGCAGAAAACGACCCAATCCGGACTCAATTGGTGGCATTGACAATAAAAAATCTGGCGGTGCTCAGGGAGAAGGAAGGAATCATCAACAGGGCATTTTTGGAACGCTTTCCGGCCTTTGAAGCAGATCTATGCTTTGCGAGTATGGATAGACTGGTTGAACTTGAAGGTTGAAAAATGACCAAGTGTTGGTTGACTTGGCTGGCAGTATTGCTATTGTCATGTAACAATCTTAAAGCCTAGATTGGAAGGTTGATTAGAAGCGTTCGGCCAATTTCCCAATACCATTTCTCCGTAGACATGCGGATCAAACAAGGTTTAACCGTTTGACACCACTTTTCAACTAAGTTTTTTTTTTCATTAAAGAGAATAAAATAAGCGCAGAAAATTAAAGGCAAAAAGATCGCCGAGACCATCCTAGATAAGCAGGTGGAAGGAGTCCGCTACAAATTCACGAGGTTTCATCGAGCGGGCCGGCCAAATGACCGGTGTTTGGCGCTTCCTTTTGACTCCATATACAATGATGCAGATGTAACGTGGTGCTGCAATGCGGTATCTGCAATACGACAGAGTACTAGCTATTATTTAACATTAATAGTCATGGTATTCTGTACTCCGTACAAGATATCTTTTCTTCTGGCCACGTTGCGTGCATGGACAATTATTACGTAGCCAGTTCCAGGCAGATCCGGCAACTAACGGGCCTAGTCAGGGGCATTCTCCACTTAATTAACAACCCGGAGCCTGAAGAAAATTGTTCCTTTGGCTCGCTGCCCCGAGTAACAGACTAACTGAGTTTCATGCTCATACTTAGTAATAACATAGGGCTTCAAGGCAGAGAAAGATCTTCATGCGGCTGCAGCAGGTTTTGCAGCCATCAACGTCACCAGCGTGGTGGGTCTGACACACTAAAAAGCTATTCCCCTTTTAGAAGGAGTTCCACATATAGTAGCCAATAGACAGGCGCTGACGGCCCTCAACCACGTTTCGCCGGGCCGACAGGATCGTTCATTGGGCGCCGACCGTGGGGCGGCCACCCGTAACAAATCCAGGAACTTCGAACATCCCAGCTTTGCGGGACCCTTTTTTGGTATTTTTTCCTGGTACTCTAACTGTAATTAGTCCAAAGTAAGCCATTTACCTTGGTCGGTGGACATGGATTTTGCTCTACATGCAAATCTGCCCAAACACTGTAATAGTATATATTTTACGTGCTTGCAACAGACGAACCACTGCGGTGCCAGGGGTAGGCGCCCATTGGAGGAATGGGTGGAGCCGGCCCGTTTTTCCCCAGCCGCTAAACAAAGCGTGATCGCGTGAGTGGCCCGCTGTTTCAGCCCTTTGAAAACTCGTTACCCCTGGCTTACATCTAATACGAACTCGGTAATTCATCTCCTCTTGGACAGCGCGACGATATTTAATATTGGGCCAGGCAATTGACGGCATCACGTACGAGTAAGTGTTACTATGATATCGTTTATTACCGAATCCACATAAAGTGTTCCCGCGATGGCGGGCAATGGGGAGTTAAACCTTGTCGTAAAATCACAAAGATACAAGAGTAATACGGGTCCTATTCTTGGGGTCACACTGCAAATATCAGATCACTGCTATCAAAATAGTCTTTCATATCCACGGAGGACTCCCAGAAACTAAATGTTGCTATTTATGCAGCAGCCCAGGCGCGCCTTGGTAGGGGAGTTTCCAATAGACAATGGATCAATCTCGCCCTGCTTCAATAACATTTGAATACAGTACGTATTATTAGTATTATACTCCAACGAACGTTGCTTTATCCCGACACCGAAAATGACGGAATTGCTGCAGATGAAAATAGAATCATCAATGTATCATATCCGAAACTGGTTAAATGACGGACTGAATACGAAACCAAGCGAATTCAATGTTCTTGCTGCTGTCTCTCTGACGATGGAGACGCGTGAAAACATTCAACTGATTCATTCCCGTATACAGCAATAGTTCATCCACCAAGGCCCAATTGATATTGATAGCAGCTGCAAGCAGACCAAGCCAGATAATTTTAATAATTACAAAACCAAAATCAAAGTCAGCTGCTGATGACTGAAGAGCCAGTACAGTAATAGCAATACCAAGCCAACGCTGAGCCCAGGCCAAGCTAGGCTAGCGCCTCCCCTTTCGGGCTGCCCCTGCTCGCTCGCGCGCTGCCCCCTTCCCGCGCTCGCTCTGCTTTGGGATAGAGCATACCTTCCTCCCATTCCTTACTTCTCCACGTTCTTTTTGCTCGCTGTCCAGGTGCTCCTCGCTCCTCTGTCTCATTATTCTTATTGTTTTTTCTCTTCTTCTTCCCTTTTTCTAACTACCGACACTCGCTCGTTATAGCCTCTTTATCTCCCTCGGGGAAATCTCCTATCTTTTCTTTTTTCTTCACTCTTTCATCTTTTTTTTTCTGGATTCTTTTGCTTTTCCTCCGCTGACTTCGACCATCACGTCCCCCTCACGCCCCTCGCTCCTCCGGTCTTTCTTTTGCCTATTCGGACGATCGGCTGTTAATCATAATTACTTCGTTGCTTCGGCCTCACTTGCCTAGTTCGACATTGTTTTCATCGGTCTCCCGGAGTACCGCCAGATCTATTACTCGCCCATTGGCCCCGGATTGTGTGAACTCGACATTAATTTCGATCATATATATATATATACACTACAAGCTCTCAAAGGCAGCAAATCTGGTCTATAAACAGGTATTAAAAGAGCCCTCTGTCGGTCGCCGCGTCGACCACGGCCCCCCAAATTTCGCTAGTGAGCGATCCGTTGAGTTAACATTCGAGTTAGTGTTTTTCTTTTTAGGTGCTACATCCTCATCTCCATTCCCACCAGCTGGTCTATCCCAAGGCCAAAGCTTCCGTTAACACCACGGTTCTCTGATCGTGTCCGGTGATACTCAATCCCGGACCTTTTCGAATCGTCAAAACGGCCGTCCTCTCATCCAGCCTACAGGACAGCCTTGTCCTGCCGCCGCATATGCTCTCCATGCAAACGGCGGACTCGAAGAATTCGCGATTAGGAGTGTCGAAATTGCCTGCACTCAACACTGATCACACCGGTTTCTCCCACGGCGCTTTCAATTCAAACAATCCTTCGATGCAGCAGAGTTTTGGAAATCGCGATTCGCGACGGGCTAACATCCCTTCTATTAACACTGGCTCCACGGTTCAGAACGGCAACGACCTTGGCGCTTCAGGGTCCGGTTTCGACATGAACGTCACTCCGCTTCTTCCGTCCCAGCTTTTGCTTGGGAGCCCTTTCCAGCCAGGCACCCCATCCGCGTTTGCCTCCCCCCAATTCGCCAACTTTGGCGGCTTCTCCCAGGCAAATTCAGGCCACAACCAAGGCGGTCAAAACCAACTCGGCAGCCCAACCCAGGCACACCAGAACGCTCTGTCTCCGCAGCTCTATACTGGACTGGTATCTGCTGATGGGTACGGGGGTTCGCAACTTCTCGGAGGACCTCAATCGCCCATCGGCGGCTTTCCGGGAATGAGCAGCGCTGCATTTGGTGCTTCCAATGGCGCGGTTCCTGGCATGATCTCTGGCACTAGCCGTACCGTGTACCTTGGAAACATCCCGGCGGAGACTACGGCAGAAGAGATCCTGAACCACGTCCGAAGCGGCCAAATTGAGTCTGTTCGTCTGCTGCCCGACAAGAACTGCGCCTTCATCTCTTTCCTTGACAGCAGCTCTGCCACTCACTTTCATTCCGATGCCATTCTAAAGAAGTTGGCCATCAAGGGGAACGACATCAAGATCGGATGGGGTAAACCTTCTCAGGTTCCAACCTCGGTCGCCGTCGCAGTGCAGCAGTCTGGCGCATCTCGAAACGTTTACTTGGGTAGCTTGCCTGAGGATATTACCGAGGATGAATTGCGCGAAGACCTCGGAAAGTTTGGTCCCATCGATGCCGTGAAAATCGTGAAAGAGAAAGCAATTGGTTTCATTCATTTCCTGTCTATCAGCAATGCCATCAAAGCAGTTGCTCAGCTTCCCCAGGAGCCCAAGTGGCAAGCACCTCGTCGAGTTTTCTACGGCAAGGATCGTTGCGCCTATGTGTCCAAGACTCAGCAGCAGAACGCTGCTCAGTACTTGGGAATTGCCCCCGGCTATGCTCACGTTCTCAACAGTGCAGACCGCGATTTGATTTCGAACGCTCTCGCCCAACAATCTGTTGCAGCCGCCGCCGTTGCAACAACTGCCGGCGGCGTTAACAACCTTGGAAACCGGACAATCTACCTTGGGAACATCCACCCCGAGACCACGATCGAAGAAATTTGCAACGTGGTCCGCGGTGGTCTTTTGCATCACATTCGCTACATTCCTGACAAACATATCTGCTTCGTCACCTTCATCGACCCGACTTCCGCCGCATCGTTCTATGCCTTGAGCAACCTCCAGGGACTGATGATTCATAACCGAAGACTTAAGATTGGCTGGGGCAAGCATTCTGGTGCTTTGCCACCGGCCATCGCTCTTGCCGTCAGCGGCGGAGCTTCTCGTAATGTGTACATTGGCAATCTTGACGAAAGTTGGACTGAAGAACGTCTTCGTCAAGACTTTTCCGAATACGGTGAAATCGAGCTTGTCAACACGTTGAGAGAGAAGAGCTGCGCTTTTGTCAACTTCACCAACATTGCAAATGCGATCAAAGCTATCGAAGGCATGCGTGGTCGTGAGGAATACAGACGCTTCAAGATCAACTTTGGAAAGGATCGATGTGGCAACCCTCCCCGACAGATGAACAACAATGGCAACCAGCAGCAGAATGGCCGCAACGGTGTCGAGGAATCGCACTCGGCGTCACCTCTCAACGGCTTCCAACAGACTTTGAGCCAGGGTGGCTCGCAGTCAAGTCCAACGCGGCCTGCCCTGTCGCCTGCTCCAGGCTCCACAGGTTCGCAAAGCGGACAACAACAGCAAAATCGCCATGCCCTTCAAAATGCGTCCTCGCCGTCGTCGATCTTGAATGCCGGCGGTAGCAACCCGCTGACGATGTACCTCAATCAAGTTTCGGCTCAACAAGCGCAGGACCAGGAGGGTCGTCTGACCGACCCTATGACATTGGCGACTCTGCAGCAGCAGCAACAGCAGGCGCTCGCCAACCAACAGGCTGCCCTTTACAATGGCGCAGCTTCAAATGAATTGAGCAACGGAAGCGTTGCAGAGCCTTCTCTCCACCAACCAAAGCCGTCCAACGGATTCCTCAATGTTTCGAATGGACACTCAGGAGCTAGCCACGGCTCTTCCAACAGTCTCAGTGTGCCCCGGGCCCAGCATTCTCGCGCTGTCAGCCTGCCATCCTTTTCCCAAGAGCCATTTGGACCAACTCCCAGTCAAACAAATCACGGCCGCTCTGGACTGTCACACCAGCCCCAGGGAAGCTTCTCCAGCTTTGGATCGGCTTTGGGTGGTCTGAACCACAATGGATTCGGGCTTGCCATTCAGAATGAATCGTCTCTTCCGGGCTGGGCGGAAGAGGAGATTGGGGCGAAGTGAAAACCGCCGATTTAATTATAATTTTTATAATTTCATCATCCATGGTGGCACATTTATATTCAACATCTATTTATTCCATCTAATCGATCTTCGTTTCTTCACCCGCCATTTTTCTGCTTCATGTATTCGATCAATTTACTGCATTGTCCAAATGATTTCGCTTCCATGTCCTAATGGCCCCTTAGTCCATTATTAATATCTGCTTCTGCACCTGCTGTATTGCTAGCTGGCTACGAAAGGTTTTTTGATTGGAGACCCTCGACTGGTTGCTCCATTCTGTTCTATTCTTTCGTGAGTTTAATCCTTCTTCCTTCTTTTTCTTTTTATTTTTCTTTACTTTTTTGATTATTTTTTTTTCTTGTTTGTGATGCCTTTTACATCTTGTAATCTTGATGGAACGTTTCCAGTTGCGCGAGGATGGGAAAGCCAGCGCGAGTTAGTTATATTGAGAAAAGGGAGGGTTAGGTAGAATTGGTGCTACCAAAAAGTCCGTAAACAATGAACAGTGCGCGCATCTTGCATTATTTTTTGCATTTGACTGAAACAAAGTAAAGCAATTTCGTTATGATGGCAGTAAATATTTGTATTGTTCGGGTGAAGCGATGTGATTGGTTGGCAGGGCCTGTGGGTCGGCTAACCATGTACACGCCACTTCAATCGAATATTCATTCCTTTTCTCCTCTGACTTCCATATATATCTCCGCCGCCACAGACCACGGCTTTGAAGTCGGGTTCGAGAAAGTATTGAATAATTCAAGTCAGGTAGAGAACGACCGCAATGGCTCTCCCACCAGAGCAGTTCCACATCAAGAGACGGCGTGAGGAGGAACCCGTCGAAACGCTGTGTACGTATATCAATTAGCATTTAAAACAATCTTAAACAATTCTTTTTTTTTTTGGCGACTGACTTATTTTGCACAGATATCCAGTCTGAGCTGCATCAGAAAAAACGCCGTTTTACAGACTTTATCTTTCAAAGAGTGCAAATCGGCGGCAGCAAGGATAGCAATAGCGACAGCAACAGTGTTGATGCGGGCAATGCTCAAAATGCTGCGCCAACATCTACCGCATCCACACCCGGCCAAGGCGGTCGCGTGCGCAGTCCGAGGTCAGTGAGCACAAACTTTTTCCCAAAGCGGGCTTCGGGGTCTACTTCAGTTCCTGCCAGAACATCCACCACCACAAGCAGCAGGAGGCTGAATGCCGGTGGTGTGCCGGTGGTGCGGGCAACGTCGCCCGGCGCAGAATTTCGCGAAGAACGCGCTTTGGCGGCCGCGAGGCGGAAGCAGGAAGAAGCGAAACAGGCGCGGTTGAACGAGCCTATTCATCTAGTTCAGCAGGAGGGGTACGGGTCGTCGGCAGCGGGGCTAGCAGCATCTAGGAAGGATAAGGGGGATGATACCAAAACGACGGCAGCAACAACGTTTCCAACTTCGATACGGAGGTTTCACATCTCTCGACCCAGCACGCCTGTCAGCCCGCTCAAGACGGCTACTGGCAGCGGCGTTGCCAAGAGCAGCACACCCACGCGAACTCGGGCGGTGCTGGTTGAGAAATTAACCCAAGCACCCTCGCTCCGAGGCGCTTCTATCCTGGAGACGTTGGAAAAAGCCGAGAGAAAAGCCGCCAAGGGACAGGTCATCGACACGGTCGTCCAATCGCAGCTGGTTCGAGAAGAACCTGCGGCGCCCGCGCCCGCGCCTCGTCCACAGAAACGGCCCGTCGTTAACCAGGCCGAGAAGAAATGGAGGGAGCAGCAAAAGGAGTCTATCTCAGCGGCCAAGCAACATTTAGCTACCGAGACTCAGGATGATGATCATCTAGACAGGCTGGCCAGGGACCTTGAGCAGGTCATGTTGGATATTGAGTCGGAAGAGAGCCATATGGATGGGGTCAGTTTGGATGGGCCGTCGACAGCTCCGGTGGTGAAGCCGAGTGCTAGTCGTACGCCATTGAAATACAAGCCCCGGCATCCCACCTCTCGAAAGCCGCCGGTTGCTAAAGAACCCGAGCACACTGCTACTACAGGAGAAGAAAAAGACGAAGACATGGATGACGGATACGTTTATGATACTTATATCCGTGTCCCCGTCTCCCGCTCTACCGATGGATTCGTGGATCCATTATCAGCCGCAAACGCTCTAAACCCGGCCGCGCCTCATGACATTGACCCAGCCCGCAAGGACATTGGACTTGTCGTCATCACAGAAGAAGACGAAGACCTATGGGAGAACTTCTTGGAAAACGATGACTCTGGTGAAGAGAACTGGGACGGTGAAGATGTTGATTCCAACGGTAAATTTTCCTTTTTCTTAAATTACTATTAAAAAAAAGCAAATATTGACATAACGCACAGCCGAAGACCATCCGGCCAACGACTACCCCGACGAGGAACTCTCCTCAGCCGACGAACACGACGACCCTGCGGCCATCTACCACCGATACCGCCATGCCGGATCCGACGAGGAAGAATTCGACGTGAATTACTACGACGACGACTCTGAAGACGAGCGTCAAGCTTATCACCATAGTGGTTACGATGATGATGACGACGACAAAACTCTGGGCCGAGCTCGTCGTTTACAGAATTTGTATCGTCGCCAGGAAGAGGAGCGGGGTCAGAGGTCGGATGATGAGAGTGATGATGAGATGTATTAACGGGAGCTTTTTTTTTTTTTATGCTGGCGTTTTGAGTAGCAAGCCCACCCCTAAAAGCAACCAATTTTTATAAGCAACAAACAGTACACCATATCAGAATTAACATCCAATACCAAATTACTCAAAACCTTTCTAATGGATGCTTTTTTTTAATGAATTTACTGAAAATTGATAGGTTTTCTACATTTTTATATATCATATATATACCAATTGAGGCATACGTCAACAAATCGCACCCCTTTCCAAGCTCAATATACATATATACATGTATCTCTGGGAAGCACATGTGCAGTCTACAGCAATAGGCCTTGGTACAAGAAAATAAAGCAGAACATAAAAGCCATATAACAACTTTTAATAGTAAGCTTTAGCACTAGAAAGATTCAAAACATGATTTCTATATATGTTGCCATGGATTTTCTATAAAATTCTATGTTATAGAGATATAAAAGAGAGAGAGAGACTGCTCAAGAGACCAAGGGCTTACGCCCCGGCCCACCTTTAATAGCGCATGAGCGATATGCCAAAGAACGATAGGGAAAAATCGATTTATTGTTTTCCAAATTAAAGAAACCGCCGAAGTATTAGGACCGAGCGGGGCAAAAACAATCAAGTCAATCGACAAAAGAAGAAAAGAAAACAAAATATCCACCGAACAAGAAGCACAAAGACCACAAAACAGACAAAGGCAAAGGTGGATGCAGTTTCCAACTTTAAACAAAATAAAACAGGCAAAAAATTGAGAATACCACCGAGCCGGCTATGAAGAAGTAAATGCAGTAACGACAGATAGCCTCCCGAAACAAAACCAGCAAATCAAGAACCAGATAGCCACACAAAAATCAGTTTCGCACAATGTTTGGCGTTAGCCAAGGACAGGCACTCTTAGTAAACAATGACAAATAACTATGAAGCAAAGTAGAAGAACATTTGACCTTGTTCACTGGCAGAAGCAACGCAATAACGCCTGGATATGAACCCCTACACAGACACTCTGAAAGAATCTAGTGGGTTTCTTCTTCCTGGCTTTCGGTACCGTCAGAATACGCACCAGGTGAGTAAGGCTCTGGAGTTGTCGCTTCAGAGGACGACCCGCTGTAAGATGTTCTCCGGTCGTCCAAACGTCCAACAGGAGTCGCTTGTGGTCCCAATCGAAGCCCAGGGACGGCATGCTCGGCTTTCATCCAGGGATACCAGATGTTGCACCATTCAACAACGCCGTACTGGGGCAATCGCTCTCCGCGCCCGCGACGACCAGTGATAAGCTCGCCGTCTTTCAGTCGTCGCTGTTCCCGCACAGTGGGACATCTCTTGGAGTTAATGAAGCGGTAGAACTTGCATTGGATTCCCTGCACGTTGCGACCTTGGGGGGAGGGAAACTGCCGGTTAAAAGCATCGGCACATTCTTTCCAGTCCTCTTCGAGGTCGATGCGATGGTACCAGATGAAGTACATCTCTTCCTCCATGTACTTGGGCCGGGGAGGTCTTCGGCGATCCCTCCTGGCACTCGATGTGTTTGTGGCACCGTCAAAGTTTTCGTAACGATAGTTCATAGAGTCCTTCTCCATGCTTTATATACACATCCAAGTCAGCCCATAAGTAGACGTTAGTGCTGAACGAGCGGGCTTACATACCAAAGTGACAACTGAAGATTTGTAGGCAGAACATCCGACTCTGTCTTTTGTGGCGGATTCAGCACTGCGCTGATGGACATTGGTGTCTTGGCAGCCAGCATGTTGAAGGTCTTGTATCTCCCTGTATTTTGGGTGGAAAAAAGATATACATGCAAAGCAAATATTAGGCGTTTGTAAAAGTATAAAATGATCAAGGCTAAAGGATATTTTGTCCCACGTTTGCCTCGAACCAGCCCGTCTGCTAGTATATACGAGAGCAGTTGGGAAAAGGAATTTTTTGGGTGAAGGTAGGGCTTGCTAGGTGAGCAGGAGTGTCCCTTTTCAATGTCAAGACTACCGGGGAAATAAGGGTTGAAGAAGCCCGCGTTAAGTTGGCCGAAATAAGCGTCTGGCGGAAGAAGGATAAGGTTCGATGATACTGATGTGGTCGAACAAAGACAAAGCCGGATTATTTAAAATGTGGAATGGCAGGACCTCGCCAAATAAGGGAGCGATCGATTGGAATTCACTGCTTCTTGTGTCGACTGGGAAGGTGGGGAAATACGACTGCCTGGGCCAAAGAAAGGGACAAGAGGTTCATTGCGGCGCATCATTCTGTTCTGCACACACGATGTGCCCTGTATATGAGACTAAGTGGGCGATCCGGCCCTGATAGGCCCAGCATAGATTGCGGCGCAGATGTTCGGGCAGATGCACCAGGGTTAAAAAAAAAAAAAAAAAAAAAAAAAA
>CVMT01000008.1:473828-551988 GCA_000985935.1 Talaromyces islandicus | reverse complement strand
ACCTGAGTGCCCTGCGTTGGAACAGTAGTATTCCACGGGTAGACGGTCGAAAGCGAACAAAGAAACAGACAAATTCCATAGCCCTCACCTGACTATTGAAAAATAACTACGTAGCAGACTATACTATACATACAACCAACACGGTCGGCTGCAATTCGGCCGAAACCATACGACGATGCGTCCAAGTAAAGGGATACTCGCTTATTGTACCGTCCGTTTGTGTAAACGTATGCTCACTCGTGCCATATACTATACGTACTAGGTGGCCCAAGCTTGTGTTGGGTTAAGCTCATTTGTTGCCAGTCGATAGGTAATACAATGGTAATGTACATGTCATGCAAGATAATTCGACATCCTAGTGCTCTAATGATTCAGGTTTTATGGCTTCATGCTTGTCGGTATGCCAGGTGGTGAATAGCGAGTGATGCATACTCTCGAAACAAAAGAGCGAGGCTTTATCTCGATCGATCACTGCTCGTGGGACATAAGAACGCCATTATGCAATCATTCCCCCTTGCAATCGCATGGATAAACTAGCGACGCTATCGAGATCGATCGACTTGCGTATGCAATTTCAAATACGTACGCACGTACGTAGACTTGGAATCTTGAGGTGGGCACGAAAAGTTGACGGGTCGCCTTTTTTTTCCCGCATAATTACCATCACGATCTACTAGAGAAAAAAAGGAATCAATCAATGAAGCAGTATTCCCGAGAAGTCTGACTCAATCCGCTGCTGATAGTTTGGATTAAACGAGTTAAGATTGTTGCTTCGTATAAGAAACTAGCGTCTCTGCTAACTTCTCAAAAATGAGAAGCTTTATGAGTTTCAAAAGCAAAAGAAAAAGAAAAGAAAAAAACACACTCCCCCTTTGGCGGAAGATATAGCCTGAAGTATTTTCGTTGGCTGGTCGTCACAAAGGAGCTGGATTTGCCTTGTACGTTTTCTTTTCTTTTTTGTTTCTTTGACACTTGGTATTTTGATAAATAGATAAGTAATAATATTTCGGCAGTCTCTGACGGATGGATAAGCCGACAAAGAGAGATCGACTGGTTGGCATGTCAACTTTGGGAGCAATTAGGGTTCGGGAAGAAGGTTAGGGTTAACCTTGTAGGTTCGTTGGTTGATTTGAACTACAAGTTGACTCCTAGTTGAAATATATGATAAACATAAGCTCGGGTAGTTTCAATGTTTTTTTTTAAGCTATTGATATGTCAATATAGCAGTTCAAGGGTTGGTGGTGATATATGTAGTCTATCAAGTGTAGTCGACATAGATGAAATTAAACATGTGAAGGATATCGCAACCTTTTTTATTTGCCTGGGAATTTTTATCACTTAAAAATTACAAAAAAACGATTGATAGATTGATTAGTTCTTTAATGCAATATGTGTCAATGTGTATCAATTAGTATATATAGGACGTAAAAAGGCTATTACCTTACCAGCGAATTGCCAACTGATTGTTTCAAATGTTGTGAATAATTAATTGGGTATTTATTATATACACGATTTCAAAAAGAAATAAATAAAAAATTAGTCGCTGTCTATATATCTAATCCATACGCCTATGTACATATAGTTGGTATATAAAATAAAAAGTACCTGCTGCATCAATTGATAATCGTAAGACTAGGCAAAGCCCTTGCTAACGGCCCAGCTCGCGTCGTCATTGAACGAAGCGGTAGCATCAAAGTCATAAGGACCGCCATTACCTGCAAGGTAACCATCTCCATTCCAATGGCGCCAGTAACGAGCAGGATAGTTCCAGGACCGCATGGAGAAATGGCCGTCCCCATTGATACCAGTCTGTGGGCAAAATGTGGCATTCTCAGAAAACTGCTTGGTGCCGTCGTTCTTGTCAACCTGGAGTTTGTAGTTGTAGTGACGGATATAGCTTCCCGGGCTGTCAACTGATTCGAATGAGTAGCAGTCGCTGTTGCCCAGGCCCGTTTGAACAGCCCAGCTGGCCGCCTTCTTGTCGTCATCGCTGCTGGACGAGGAAACCGCCGCTGTCTTGACAGTAGAACCGGAATGGGAGATGTACAGGTTTTTGCAGCATTCTGTCGTCGCGCGCAGGGAGATGGTCGAACCTTTAGCATATGTTTTAGGGAAGGATTCAGCAACAAGGCCTGCAGGAGCATATTGAGCAGCAACAATATTCTTCTGCACTGCGTCTTCAGTTTCGTCAGATGGGTATCCCTTGGTCATAACGCCCTCGTAGAAAGTTCCCTGGCCTCTGTTGCTGTTGTCACCACCAATCCCGAGGATAATAGCACCCTCCTTTTTCATGGGGTTATAACCGCTTGGGCGTTCGCCACTGTACATTGTCATAAGCGAGCCATTCGTAGCATCTCCACCGCGGAGAGCCCATTCATTCTGCTTGCCCTTGAGAATCGTAGTCGCGAAGCGATAGTTGAGGCTCTGGTTGTCATCATTTTTGCTCTGGGTGCGGCCAGGAAACAAGCCATTCTCGAGATCCGCCCCAACCCAGGGTCCATCGCCAGAGCCGCCGTGTCCACCGTTTCCAAAGTAGATGGCTTCCATATGACCAGCTCCAGGATCTTTGTTGTCCGTCTCGGCATTTCCGTAATCGAAACAGCAGTTGTTGTTGTAGTGGGTGCCGTCAAAGATTGCATACATGCCCTCGGGATCGTCACCAGTAATAGAGTTTTTGACCTTGTCGTTACGGTATCCCGTTTTAGGGGAAATGAAAACACCATATGCTTTGGTGCCATTCACATAAACTGGGGCACCGATGGCGCTTGCTAGAAAATCATGACCACCGGATTCTGGGCCGGGTCCATTACTTCCCTTTGGGGCCTGGTAGAGATGGTTGTTGTTGCCAGACTGGTCATAGATTTTGCTGATCAGGCAGGTTGTGCTTTGGCAGAACGCTTCTTGAATGGAGATATTGGCAACACCGTTGGGTAGAGCCGTGACGTACGCGTTGGCACCGTCAGAGCCACGGGTTATTTTGTACAGAGCGTCAGTAAAGCCGTCGACCAGGGTGCGAACGGTGCTGTGTGCTGCGATGCAGGGCGTACCACCAGCTGCATAAATGTCGCAGGGACCCTCGACAGCATTGGCAGGTGAGCCTGCGAGAGCAAGGCCGAGCGCAAAGGCGCTGAGGCTTGGTCGTGAGAACATGTTGAGTAAAGTTCTTTTAGTAGGATAGACAAGCCTTGTAGTTTTGGAACTTCTCAAGTAAAAGAAAAGATATATCGCCTGGCGGGTTTGAATTGGATGTGTCTCTTGTTATATAGTTCTTCACAATGGTCTACTCAGGTCTGCTGATTGTTACATTGCAGTTCAGCTTCTCCGAATAAAGCATGATTCCCCCTAAATATGGTCAAGCTACGATTGGCACACTTTAAGTCCGCTCGGAAATAAATTAGCTGAGAATTTACTGCGCTGAAAAAGGTCTTGTCAAATGTAGTTATAGGCTGGGGGGCTAACTAGCAAGGGTCTGATGTTTAATTCAGCGGCATGTACGTATTGCGTAGTTATTCATGTGTTATACAGAGTACATTTATCCATTGGTTTTGGCGTATAACTAGGTTATGTGTGGCTGACCATAGGCAGTTGAATTCACTAGTTTTAAATAGCAAATAACCCTCACAAAAGAGGGCGTTTGTGTTTGTGTCAGCTCGGTATACAGTACTTGCCGGCGGACCAAACAAACCCGACTGAGCAAGCGATTCGAGCTAAACTACTAATAATAAATCAAAGCTAAGCCCATCTTGGCATCTAGTCAGCTTCCAGCTCTATCCCAGTGGCTCTACTATTATTATTAAGTATCTACTGAGTATGACCACGTTTGCGTCCAAAGAGGTTAGTATGCACACCGCAGCCCCAATCAAAGTCTGGCTAGTGATGGTCATTCCCAAGTCGCCTTGCCCAAAAGAGATGCATGCCGCGCAGAATTCAAAAAGAAAGAAAAAAGAAAAAAAGGGCCTGCAGTACCTAGCATAATAATGTGAAGGCTGAATAGAGTAAACATTTGAAGACTGCAACGGCCGTAACAATGAAAGCCAGGCAGAACTTGTGCATATGCCCCGATACGAACTGAAACCCTACCACTGAGCATTTGACCTTGAATATATAAGACTGCGCTAGCGATTGCTTGATATCACAGTGTAATCTTGAAGCTGATTATTTCTTAATCCACTAGCTTTTTAGTCACAGGCGGCGGTGGTGAATGTCACATTGTTGAGTGTTTCCCCTCACAGACCGGAACTTATGTTCCTTGCTCAATTTTGGGATTTCGCCAGTTTCTCAAATGTTATCAGGCGTGCTTGAGAGAACTTGGGCCTAAAGAGAGAAGTACTTGCAATCATATGCTTGCAGCGTGTTTGCAAGTCGCCCAACCAGCGATATAATCATACTGCGGGCCCCGAGTATCCTCTATTCCCTAGTCATCCATCTAACACCAATTGACAACGCCTGACTCACAGTTTCCCAGAACCATACAGTTTTTTCAAGCGTGAATCCTCGGACATTAGCAGTGCCTCGGGCGAATCGAATTCAACCATGGAACCATCGTCCAAGAGAGCGACACGGTCGTAATGATTGACAAACCCCCACCGATGTACAGCCACCAAGATGGTATGCGTTGAAGACTCAGCGTTGATTACTTCTTGCATGATGTCTTCGGTTTCGTTGCCAACACTGCGAGGGTTTATCTATCTATTAGCTTCTATCCGTAAACCCCCTCCCACAACTTGTGGATTGAAATATACACATACCTGCTAGTCTCTTCGTCAAGGATAAGTACTTTTCCCTTTCGAGCCATCGCACGAGCCAGGCGGAGAGGTTTCTTTTTGACCGTGCCCATAAATCAAGCACTTGGACTATGATAGAACGTCCGGCGAGAAACCAAGGGGTGTGTGTATAAGTGGCCTCATGGAGACTTCACAAGCACATATATTTGACAATACCTTGAAATATTTCTTCTATAGATTTTAAGCCTTTCAAAAGACACAAGAGTCACAACGACGAGTTGGCGTTCGCCGCCAGTCTTGTCTGGGGTGTCCAAACATGGCTCTATAATAACAGGATTTCGAAGAATGACACATAAACAAAGAACGAGCCGCATTAGCACCCACTACAGATATGTACATCAAATATCGTCTGATCTACCCATCACTTCCTTGTGGTTGACGAGGGACGTCAAAATACCAGTTAAGGTTAGTCCTTGTTAGTCCTAGGTTAGGGCTAGGACTCCCTAGTCGATTGATTTGATATATCAACTGAGATTAATTGACAAGTTCAATTTAAAAGTTTAAGATATTAGTTTTACGCTAAAATACAGTCCAATTGGCATGCTAATCCTATGCTATCTAATCGTATACTCGTCATCGTAGCGGTCTATGTGGGTCCAGTATATACAATGAAGTGAACAAGACAAAACAAAAATATAAACAAAAACAAAACACAAACATAAATATAAACATAAAAAGAAAAGAAAAGAAAACACAATTTACTTGTTTTCTATTGAATCCAGTCTCGCGAGTCCGGATCAGGAGGCACTTTGACCGGCCTCCAGCCTTCATCGCCCGGATTCTCGCGATCCGTAACGGGAATCAGCACAAACAGATCTCGACGCGCACAAAACTCGCCGGGCGAAGCAACCCTTGTTTCGTCCTTCCAAAACCCTCCCTCGGTATAGTTTGCGTCAGGCTGCCATACCCGCTGTTTCACCGTCTGGCCGGCAACGTCTGTCCGGCGCGAGTTATGGGCGGGGTGTCCGGACATCACGTTGGCGATCCAGTTAGGCCAGGCAAAGAGGCGCTCAAAGCGACGTACAACTCCCAACCAGGTGAATGCCCGGTATTCGTAGGATACCCGGATGTACGGGTTGATATAAATACCCGTGTCGACGACCTCGTCAATGTCCGTATAAGGTTCTTGCAGGTCGGCGTGGATCAGACAGCTTTCCGATGCTTCCCAAAAGGTATCGGAAATAGCACGGAAGCGAACAGGCTCTGCAGGTTGTGTTTGTGGCTGTTGTTGTCTCCGCCGGTCTGTAAGCGTTTCGCGGCTAAATGTCTTTGTATGTGCTTGGTTGCTGGCTTGAAAGTACTTTGCGTCAAAGGCGACAATACCCCCCCAGCAGCCGCGCACACGCACCGCGTCCTTTTGGTCCAGCACGTCCCTGCGACTGGTAGCCGCACCCGCGGGGGCAAACCAAGGGTAAAACGGGACGCCGATGGGGTAGCCGTGGGCATCTCGCACGGCAAACGAGTCATAAAACTTGATCAGCTTGCCAAAGTCGACAGCACAGGCAGCACGATAGTTCGACAGGCCATCTTCGTCAGCGTTGGTCGAGAAGAGCAGCTGCACGGCGTCGACGGGGTCAAAGTAGACGTCATTCAAGATCAAAATGCGGTCAAACTCGACCCCTTGACGGTTTTGGGCCACCAGCGGTTCCAGAGCTCGGTTTCGGAGGTCGGCCAGGTACGGCACGCGTCGAAGTCGCACAGAACCGTCGGGCAGCGTCACGTTCTCCGAGTGCGAAAAGTCATAGTGCGGTTCAAAGACCACGGATTTGTTGCAAGATATCTGGGCGTCCAGCTCGGCGAGGGCACGCTCGGCTTCGTCCTCGGCATCGTTCTCGTAGATGCTCACAAAGGTGTTTTCGTAGCCCAGCAGGTCGATCAGCTCCAGCAGGTTCTGACCCCATCGGCCGCCGGCCAGCTGGCCACCCTTGTCGTAGAGACTTGTGGCAATGAAGACCTTTTCATGGCGGGGGTTGCCCCGGCCAGGCTGTTGCGAGCGAGCGATGGAGCGCTCCAGGGAGCGGTAGTGGGCGGGGCGATGTGTGTAGGAAGGGAAGAAGAGGAAGGTCAGGGTGATGACGGCGACAAGAAACAAAAACAGCACGTACACGATGCGGCGCAGCGAGCGAGCAGAGACGTATAAGCGGGAATAACGCCGGGGGAAGAGAAAGTGAGGTCTGTACAGGGCAACAGCGCTGTCGTCAACGTCGAAGGTTTCGCTCTCGCGAGAGCGAAGCTCCCTATAGTCGGAGGACATGGCTGGCAAGCATGCTTGGGAAGGGGGTAAAAGCGCCGGGCAGCCATTGTGCTGGCCGGACGGTTTATACTGCCAGGAGGCCTTGTAGCACAACTTGGCTGTGGAGAGATCAGCATTGTGAGTTTGCAGCTGCCTATCAGGAACAGACAGGCAACAGCGTTCGTCGCAGCGTATCTCGCCCTGCTTGTTGGTTTTCTCTTATAGAAATACCGAAATAGCACAGATCAGCCCAAAACGGGCAAAACGGGATGAACGGGCCAAAAGGAGCTGCGGCTTGGCCTCCCGCTAGTTGCCGATCGCTGCCGTAGCCAATCACGGGCCGCAATTGGGGGCACGCGCTGTCGAACGGGTCCGAATGGGGACTAGCGTCTTGGGCGCCAGTTAAGCACTGTCACGTGATGGCGCGTGTCTTTCCCCTTTGCGGCTTAGCGGTCCTCCTCTTCTCTTCAGCCTTAGGTCTTTTTTGGTGTTTTGTACGTACTCTGTACATACTTATATTCTGTATTCTCCGGCCCCAGCGGAATCCCTGCCAAACTTTTGTTGGTATTTCTGTCGAGTACCGCTGCAGCGTGGCTGTGTCTCCTGGTTGTGTTCGTCTCCTGCTCTGCGTCACCATTCATGACGTCTGCGTCCTCGTCGGGATGGCTTCCGGAACATCCTCTTCGCCCACATGTCAAAACAACTCCAACTCCGCACATGGCCTGACTGGCACGCGACTTGCTACTGCTCGGCTCCAAGATACCCCGCATTTAAATATCGTTTGGATCATTGATCGATCTGATGTGGTGAATGTGAAGACGAAGACTAAGACCATGTGAGTTCAGGCAGAAGGCCCGTAGGTAAATCATAAATACAGGCCAGGTGGCCTTGTCGACTTGTCTTGTCCCGCGACATCATCAGCCACCATACCATACCATAACATATATTCTACGTAAATATATATAAAAATGTTCTCCTTTGCGCACTCGACACAACCAGTGCCCTCGGCCACCGACCTGCCGATCAACTTCTCCATCACAGCCAGCCCGTCGACCGACGTGTTGGCGAAACCGCCGGCGACCAGCGTCTTCAACGCGCCGATTCTGTACAGGGCGCTTCCGCTGCGTTCATTCCAGCGGGCGCGCGTGTCGATAGTCGGGCCGTGGACCCAACTGTACGACCAGGGCGGGTTGATCCTGGTCATCAATCCCAACGACAACAACAACAAGGACGATGTTGGGAACCAAAAATGGATCAAAACCGGCATCGAGCTCACCGCAGGCAAGCCACATCTCAGCGTGGTCGCCAAGGACCGCTGGGCTGACTGGAGCCTGGCGCCCATCCCCTCGGGCGGCAACGCGGCCACGATCGAGTTGGCACGCGAGCACGATGGCTCGCTGTGGGTGTATCTGATCGAGGGCGTCGAGCGCGTGCCGTTGCGCGAGGTGACCTGGGCATTTGAAGACAACGACACTGCCCAGTGCTGGATCGGCGCCTTTGCGGCGAAGCCGTCGACTGAAGGGGGAGATCTGACGGTAGATTTCCGGCATTTGGTGGTGGTGGATGATAACATTTGAACTGGACATGTCGATATCTGTAGAGGATAGACAATAAGACTAGCTGGTATGTAAATGTCATGCGTCGATAAAATAGACAACATCCAAGTATGAAAATACAAAAGTGAAGATTGTACGCTCAGACTCGCCCAAACGTCCTCAGGAATATAATGATCTATAGACTTTATAATACGGCTGAACCTGCATTTCATCTCCCTCAAATCGTAGAAAGATAGACTGTCAGATAGTATGGAAACTTAAAATAGACAATAATAAATAATAACATATAATAGCAGACTAATTTTGATAGTGGCACACGACAGAGAGTGGCAGCCTCAGGCATAAATCACGTGACAACATAGAATAGAAACATTTACTCCGCTGTTATCTACATTTACTACGAATATTTCGGGGTTCATTTTTATTATTCCGTTTATTTTGTATTATTAATATTATTTATTATAAATGCGCCGAGGAGATTTCACGTGGGCACTCGGTATCCCGGTAGCTTTATGTTCAAATGGTATTTTTTTAGAATCATTTTCCCTATCTTTTAAGATTTAATTTAATTGTAAGAGCAAAAATGACTCATCAATAACCCCGCTACTCTCGCATGGACCGCATCAGCAGAAATACATGTTGCAGAATACGACATAAAATAAATAAATAAAAAATCAAGTCGTGCGAAAGTGCCAAATCCTGAGACTGTTACTCCACATCGAGTCGGGTGCGACCGCTTCATGATCAAGTGACATCGTCCGCATCTTATCTGATTGCGATCGTGATCACCGTCGTGATCAGATAAGCTCCGCAACTCTCTTCTTTTTCCCTTTCTTGCGCTCGAGCAGTCTGACTACGAGCAACTAACCAGTAACTAGCTTACTGGTTACCTATCAGTGCCTCGCAGCTGAGCTGATCGAGGCGCGTTAGCCGCCATTCCGCTTGCAGGCCCAACAGGCTCCAGCTGCCTCCTGACCTGTCTGACCTTGCCGGAAGCCCACTTTGGTGCGCCCAAAACACAGACCTCGTGTGCGCTGCGACGATCTTTTCGATCGTCTCTCCGGTCATCTCTTCGATTCATCTTGACACCTCCCGCGCCTCTGTCTGGTACAGTCAATGCATCAGCCACGACCGCTTCTCTCTGCTGGCTCGCCACCGTCTCCGAGTCAACCGTCCCCGAGTCTCTCTCCGAGTCTCTCGCCGGCATGACCTTGGACGCTTCGCCCGATCCCTCTGCGACCTCGTCGACGAACCCTCGATCATACGGCACCATGCCGGACGACCGCCACCTCGCCGACCGAGAAAGCGACCGCCTGCTATACCCCCACTCGGTCTACGAGCCCGATGAGGCTGATGAGTACGCTCCCGGAGAGCCCGACGTCCAGGATGGCGTCCACAAGATCGAGGCCATCAACTTGACCTGGACCCGCCGGTCCTTGATGATTGCCTATCTGGGGTGGGTTCATATTCATCTATTTTTTTTAATATTTAATTTTATCTTGCTGTGTTGTGCTAATAGTGGCTACTACTACTAGCATCTTCCTCATGGCCTTTTGTACCTCGCTCGAGGGCCAGACCGTGTCCTCGCTCGCCGTCTATGCCACCAGCGCATTCAGCAAGCACTCCCTGATTTCGACTGTTCTGGTCGTGCAAAACGTGGTCAATGGTGAGATGTTCCGAAACAATTCATTGTTCGTCCGAGTGTTACTGACAGAACAGCCGTGATCAAACCGCCCATGGCCAAGGTCGCCGACGTGTTTGGCCGCTTCGAGGCTTTTTGTATTAGCATCATGATCTACGTACTTGGCTATATCCAGATGGCAGCCTCAAATAATGTGCAGACGTACGCCTCGGCCCAGATCTTTTACTCGGCTGGATCAACCGGGCTCCAGATTCTCCAGCAGGTTTTCATTGCTGACAGCAGCGATCTCTTGAATCGGGCTTTATTTGCTCTTCTTCCCGAATTGCCCTTTTTGGTGACCGTCTGGATCGGCCCGATGATTGCGGATGCGGTGCTTCAAAAGGCTTCGTGGCGATGGGGATACGGCATGTGGGCAATCATCCTGCCGGCGACTTTTCTGCCGCTCGCCTTGTCCCTGCTGTTCAACCAGCGCAAGGCAAAGAGGCTGCGGCTGATCCGTATGAGAGCGCCCAAGCGGCGCAACCTTTTGGATGTTTTGCATTCTACTTTGGTTGAGCTGGACATGTTTGGACTGATTCTTCTGTCGGCGGCGGTTTCCTTGCTGTTGATCCCGCTGACTCTGGCGGCCAACTCGCCGGATGGATGGCACAACGATGGCATCGTGGCCATGATGTCGATTGGCTGCATTTGTCTTGTTTTGTTTCCCATGTGGGAGTCTTCGCGCCGGCTCGCGCCCAAGCCCTTGCTTTCCTTGCATTTACTTACTGAACGCACCGCGCTGGCAGGCTGTGCGCTGGCATTTTTCTATTTCAGTAAGTGGAAATCAAGTCTGAAAATAAGACTGCGTGGCTAACTTTTTTTTCCCCCTCCAGTGGCATTCTATTTCTCCGTGCAACCATACTTTTACTCCTACTTGCAGGTTGTGCAGGATTACGAGGTGGCTGCAGCAGGGCGCGTTACACAGACATTCTCGTTTACCTCGACCATTGCCGCGTTTGGGGTTTCTCTTTTTATCAAGTACACCTATCGTTATCGAATTTATGTTGTTATCGGGGCCGTCATCTACATCAGCGGGCTCGTGGCGATGCTGCTGTACCGGCAAGAAGGCAGCTCCACAATGCAAATTCTGGGCACGCAGGTTTTGGTTGGTATTGGAGGAGGCCTGATCAACGTGCCAGTACAACTGGGCGTGCAGGCCTCGGCGCACCACCAAGAAGTCGCTGGCGCAACAGCCATGTTCCTGACCGCGCTCGAAATGGGTGGCGCCGTGGGCGCAGCCGTGTCTGGCGCTGTCTGGACTCACCAGATCCCCAAACGCCTCGCTCAGTATCTTCCGGCAGAGTCCCAGGCAGACGCCGGCGAGATCTTTGGCAAACTGACCAAGGCGCGCTCGTACCCGATGGGCTCGGCGACGCGCATCGCCATCAACCGCGCGTACCAGGAGACGATGAACAATCTGTTGTGTTTGGCGATTTTGGTGGCGCTGCCGGTGATTCCGTTGAGTTTGGCGATGAAGAACTACCGTCTGGACCAGGTATTTTTTTTTCTTTCTTTTTCTTCTTTTTCTTCTTTTTCTTTTACTAGCAGGAAACTTTTTAATGGCAAGATACTGACGAGTATATATATAGATGGGCACCCGAAAGCGACGGCAGAGTGACGCGTCTCCGGGCCAGTCTTTGCATGAGCATGGGCATGAGTATGAGCGTGAGCATGAGGAATAGGCTGGACATTGGATGGCTGGATAGATTGGTTTCGGATTATTACGACTGACGCAGCATTTGTTACATGGTTATGAATTATCATCATTATATATACACTCGGTATAGTTACTGCATTACTGCATCACTGCATATTATGCGCTGTTGAACGGCTGCATCTGCATACTTTGGATCAGTGGTTCGAGTCAAGTGGTGTACGCACATACATACATTATATCAATGTATCCCTTAAATCATCAATATGTAGATATGAAAATACTGAATACTGAACACTGAATACTGAATAATTCCTTGTGTCATGACCCGAGAGTCTCGGCCCGGTCCCCCCACTCATTTGAATTAAAATGCTCGACTGAGGTCCACCGCTCTTGTCGTCTGTACTTTCAACTGGGAATATTTTCTTATTTTCTGTCTGATCTTAATATCCAACTAATTTTTAGTACATAATGTAGTAATGCAGTCCTATATATATTGTTTTAATTTATTTAAATTATTTAATTATTTTTGGGCTGGTTTCGGGTTGAGCGCAGGACTAGCCACTTTCTTTTGTCTCTTTCTCTCTATTAATACAACATGTAATGTTCCCTGACAAAATACCAAACAGTTACTAGCCAAAACCAAGTATATACATCTATATAGATATATGAGGTGAAAGTGAAAATAACTACATGATTACATGTAGTTACGTGATCATTTAGGTGGTTGATAAGCTAGCAAGACGGTGCAGCTGACCTGCAGCTCCCCTGGTTCTGTTCTTATTTCCTGCATGTCCAGCCAAAGAAATACAAAAAATCACAGTCCAAAACAATAAAAAAAATAATAATAATTAAAATGAAATAAAAGTAAAATAAAAATAAAATACATCGAGAAGAATAGACCAATAAAAGATAATAAATGCACTAGCCAGCCTCGGCGACGTGACTAGGCCGCATTCACGCCGGGAAACCCCACAAACCCAACCGTGATAGCTGCTGCTGCTGCTGCTGCTCTGCTCTCCCCTATCTGACTTGCCCTGCACTTTGACTCCCTCGAAAAGCCCGTCCCCCCTCTCTGCTCTGACGCCATTTTCCTTTTCTCTTCATCCACTCAACAACGAAAACAAAACAGGGAGATACTGCTGTGACAAATAAATTTAAAAAAAGAAGAAAAAAAATATTGTCGCCTTTTTTTTTATTCGTGTCAGGAAGGGAATTTTCTATTTTCCAAACCCCTCTCAATCGTGTCGTCCGTCTTGTCGCGCTCCGTTGTTTCCGAGAGGCAAAAGGAGACACTCTGAAGGATTTCAGTCGGTCAGTCGGTCAGTTACAAGGGATACCACAAGGGATACCGAAAAAAGGACGATATAAAAGCAAATTATAAAGAGAAACGTATAAAGGGGAAATATGGTTGTTGCAACGATCAAGTGCGTTCCCGTTCTTCTTACCCTCGGTCATGCTTCCATGCGCGATGACTGTGATGCCATGATGTGGTATTGACTCTTAACTGACCGAGGTGATGCAGATGCGTCGTTGTCGGGGACGGTGCGGTCGGCAAAACATGTCTGTTGATCTCGTATACGACGAATAAGTTTCCTTCGGAATACGTGCCGACTGTGTTTGACAACTATGCGGTGACTGTGATGTGCGTTATTCCATGCGTTTGTGATATTCCTCGGCGTTATACTGATGGGTAATCTCTCTGTAGGATCGGCGACGAGCCGTACACACTGGGCCTGTTCGACACCGCCGGTCAGGAAGATTACGACCGCCTGCGCCCGCTCTCATACCCTCAAACCGACGTGTTTCTGGTCTGCTTCTCCGTCACATCGCCCGCCTCGTTTGAGAACGTGCGGGAAAAGTGGTTCCCCGAGGTGCACCACCACTGTCCCGGCGTGCCGTGTTTGATTGTCGGTACCCAGACCGATTTGCGCGATGACCCGGCGGTGCGCGAGAAGCTGTCCAAGCAAAAGATGCAGCCCGTTCGTAAGGAGGATGGGGACCGGATGGCCAAGGACCTGGGCGCGGTGAAATATGTCGAGTGCTCTGCGCTGACGCAGTACAAGTTGAAGGACGTTTTTGACGAGGTATTCTCTTGCTCTGTCAAGTTCAAGATAGCTAAAGCTAACTGTGTCTAGGCTATTGTCGCCGCGCTGGAACCTGCCCCCAAGAAGAGGCCCAAGTGTGTTCTCCTGTAGACATATCAATATCCGGTCAGTCCCTTTTATTTCTTTTATTACTTGTTGTTTTTGGACCTGACTCGAGTAGATATCGACAGCTACCGATTCTTCTGGATAAATTCTTTGAACCCACTCGATATAAAGAATTTACAACACATTACTTTCTACTTTTTACCTTTTACCTCTTTACCTTTACCTTCTCACGACCCTCGCCTTATAACATTCCAGCCATCTATCGGACGACTTTTTTTTTTGACTTTCATTTCTTATTTTCTGTCGGCGTTTTTTTCTTCTCCGAGTTGCAGGCGTCTTTACTCCTTACCTCTTTTGTTCTGCTGTATCTTCCTGAATATGCATATTATATGCTGATCTGGCCTTGACCGATATGTTGATCGATAGAGAGCAGATCTCTCCCGCAGGTTTTGGGGAGGGGTTGTGACGAACTCGATCAGCTGAATACTACAGACTACAGATAAAGCCAGTGAATTGAATAAGAGGTTTCATACAATCATATCATCTACATACACCATGTAACCCTATAGGGGGTTGGGGAGTTTTACTTATCTTTTTTATATTATGTTTATAGCTCATCCTTTCCACCACGCTCTTTCTTACCCGCCTTTCCATACCACCCCAAGTTTTCCTGCGCACTGCCCGCCTTGACCATACTCGTGATAATCTCAAACGCCACCTGCGCCGCCGCCAACGCCGTCGTCTCTCCCACATTATCATAACTGGGGCTCACCTCGACAATATCCGCGCCAACGAGGTTGAGCCGCTCGATTCCGCGCAGTATCCGAATCATCTCGCGCGTCGTCCAGCCACCGGGCTCGGGCGTGCCCGTACCCGGCGCGGTCCCCGGGTCGAGCACGTCAATGTCGACGGAGAGATAGACTGGCTGCGAAGGGTCGAGGCCGATGCGGTCGATAATCGAGTCGACAACGCCCGCGGGCCCCATGTCGTCAATGTCATCTGCGTGGATCCGCATAAACCCTTGCTCGGGCGTGCCCGGCGTGGTGTAGTCGCTGTCGTCGGCCCCCGTCAGGCGAGTGCGGATGCCCGCGTGCGCAGAAGTGGCATTGCAGATGAGCCCCTCGCTGCTGGCAATGTGGAAGAAACTGCCGTGGTTGAAGCTTGATTGCTCCGAGAGCCAGTACGAGGCATAGCGCACGGGATTCCAGGTGTCCAGGTGTGCGTCAAAGTGCAGCACGGTGATGGGCTTTTGGTAGATCTGGTACAGGGCGCGCAGGGCCGGCAACGCAACGCTGTGGTCACCCCCCAGCGTGACCAGCTTTGGTCTCCCTTTGCCAATATTGTCTCTGCTGGCTGTTGCAGGCGCAATCGATTTGGCAGGTCTCGTGCCCAGTTCGAGAAACGCTTCGTACATCTGCCTCTCTGCAAGCGCATTGTCAAACGGCGTAATTGGGATGTCGCCGCAATCACGCAGCGTCGCCCACGACAGGTATGGGTTTATGCCGGCGCGCGCGTTGAAGCTGGTGCCGGGCAGTTGGCGGGCACTGGCGGCGCGAATCGCGCGAGGGCCGAATCGTGCGCCTTTTTTTTTTAACGTTAACTTAAAAAAAAAAAAAGGAAAACGAAGCTGTACAGAAGTGATAGGAATAGGCGTACCAGGTCTATAGCTCACAGCCGTGTCAAACGGGGCGCCGATAATGGCAATGTCGTACAGCTCGTCAGGCTCCAGCAGGCATTTGACGGGCTTCATGTGTGCGAATGTCGAGATGCCCGAGAAGCTCCACTAGAGGAGAATTAGTATCGTATTGAGCAGGTTATTTTGAATGATACTGAAACATACTTCTTGTTCCCATTTCATTAGCAGTTCTGCGCGCTTGTCTTCCGGCACGGTTTCGTCATCGTCGTGGTGATGGTGCGAGTGGCCCAGCACGCTGCTGGCTGACAGCAGGGCCAGGAGGAGGGCCTTGGCAAATGCCATTTTACTATGTCTTTAGAGGTTTATGCGAGGAGGGGAGAAAAAGAAGAAGAAGAGAAGAGAAGAGATTTATATAGAATCTGGTTATATGCTGCATCGACTTTCCCAATCCGGCTGCCCCGCTTGTCCTGCCCATCTACCAGATAACAGAATAGACATAGTATTTACTTGATCTTATTCACTGCCGATAATAATAATACTACGCAGTTAAAATATTATTCATGAGCACATGATCAATCCCACTCGTGCGGGGACAATGCCTACTACTTCTACTGTGCAGTAATTACCACTGTATCCGCCCGGCAGAACATACGCTGGAACTATGTCAACGTCCGTCGCGCCGACTTTCCCTTCTCGACCATCGCTCCTTGACTCGTGCGATCCTCTGACGTGCTGACCAATTGCCACGCCGCTATTATTCCTTTCTTATCAACTCACTTGCGTTTCAACCTCACTATTCTCGAAACAGAAAGACTTGGAGATTTTCCCCTAGAGAATGCCATGCGGAGAGTGGTTGTTACCGGGTTGGGCGCGGTGACGCCTCTTGGTGTTGGTACATCACATACACCCCCCGGATAAATATAAACATATGGCTGATAACTAGATGAAGGCACCCGTCGCACATGGTCTCGTCTGCTCGATGGTCACTGCGGCATCGTCAACATCGCGCATCGCCATCCCCGTTTCGCAGATATCCCAGCGCAGGTTGCCGCAGTTGTACCGGCTGGTGCGCGCAGGGATGGCGGCTGGACGCCCTCGGACTGGTTGACTCGTGATGTACGTCTCCCTATTTTTTTTTCTTTGTATTGTGTCGAACACAGGGCTAACTATATATCACAGGAAGAGCGCAAAATGGCGCTGTTTGCGCAGTTTGCCATGGCGGCCACCCAGGAAGCGCTGGATGATGCCGCCTGGAGGCCGACCTCGCCGGAGCAGTGCGCGGAGACTGTATGTTTGTATACACAGACGCACGTATATTCCAGTTTGAGGCTAACGGGACAGGGCGTCTGTCTGGGCTCTGGTATAGGCAATTTCGAAGAAATCTACAATACTGTCGTGTCTTATGAACAAAACGTGAGTCCACACCCCCTTGTGCTCTGCCTCGACTAACATCTCAGGGATACAAAAAAATCTCGCCCTTGTTTGTCCCCAAACTGCTGATAAACCTCGCGGCCGGCCATATTTCCATGAAATTCGGCTTCACTGTATGTTAGCTCCAAAAAAAAGAGACATCAGTCTGACACTGTATTGTAGGGCCCCAATCATGCTGCCACCACGGCGTGCACCACCGGCGCCCACTCCATCGGCGACGCCGCCCGCTTTATTGCCTTTGGCGATGCAGACGTCATGATCACTGGCGGCGCTGAATCGTGTATCCATCCGCTGGCCCTCGGCGGCTTTGCGCGTGCGAGGAGCTTGGCTACAAGCTACAATGACAATCCAACCAAGGCCTCGCGCCCGTTTGATGCCGACCGCCAGGGCTTTGTTGTTGGCGAGGGGGCTGCTGTTTTGGTTCTCGAGGTACTTACGCTCTCTTCTCATTTCTGCCTTTTCTTCTGCTAATAAGGACCAGGAACTCGAGCACGCCCTCTCCCGCGGCGCACGCATCTACGCCGAAGTTAAAGGGTATGGCACGTCCGGCGATGCATACCACATCACCGCACCAAAAGAAAATGGCGAGGGCGCGCTGTCAGCCATGAAAAAGGCGCTCCGAAACGCCAATATCGCGCCCTCGGCGGTGGACTATATCAACGCGCACGCCACGTCGACCATCGTCGGCGATGCGGCGGAGAACGCAGCCATCAAATCTCTACTTTTGGGTCAGAATGGCAAACAGACGGCAAAGGAAATCAATGTGAGTGGCACCAAAGGTGCCATTGGGCATTTGTTGGGTGGTGCCGGTGCGGTTGAGGCGATTTTTGCGGTTTTGGCCATCCACGAGGTATATACATCATCATCCTCTTTTCCCTCTTTTTTTTCCCCAGTACAAGACTGACCCGGTTTAGAATATCATGCCCCCTACGATAAACCTAGACAGCAAAACGGCCGAGTTTGACTGCAACTACGCGGCCAACGCTGCGCAGGAGCGCTCTATCAATGTCGCACTGACCAACAGTTTTGGATTTGGCGGGACTAACAGCACGCTGTGCTTTGCCCGGTATAAATAGTGTACTATATATATATATATAATATGAATCTTGTACAATATATTGTAGACGTATTATTATCAGACAAAACAATACCAGTATTTTTTTTTTATTTCAAGTGTACTCTGTGCTTTCGAGAGGTATATGGAGAGTTCTGCACGTGACCCGTTTTCAGCCCGAGGGGGCGAATCCGCTTCCCCGGACGTCTCGCATCAACTTCGCAGGTGACGGAAGCACGTCTGTACCACCGTGTAATTATTCTGGCGACGGAATATCGCAGACGGCAGGAACACACCCATTTACCACGACCTGCCTCGTATACAACTCGTGTATACACCCCCGTTCCATCGCGACCATGGCGACCAACGGAGCTGCAGGCCGAGGTTCGTTCCTTTCCCTGATAAATCAATGAGGAGATAACAAGGAACTGATTAAAAAAAAAATAGCTTCCTCTGTGGCCTCGAGCTCGAGCAACCTGGTCGACGCATCGGGCTACAAGTTTTCTGACAAGGATACCAAGCCAGGCAAGATCAAGCTGAAGAAGCAGGCGTCTGGAAAGGCTGCCAAGACCGGCGGCAACAAGGCCGATCAGGGTATATACGCCCTTTCTATTCCCTTAACCTTGGTGTCCCATATTTTTATTTTTACTGTTTATGGCTTGCGCTAATAGGAAATACAATATGCAGACACCCCCGGATCCCCCGATGGCAACACGCCCGTCCTCCCCGAAATGGACGCAAAGACGCTGGCCGCCTTCCCGTCTGGAAAACCGCGCGAAGACGAACTGGAAACCGTGATTTGCAAGCACTGCAAGCGACCGCAGCTGAAACAGACGGCCGCCGAACACATCCGCGGCTGTCTGCGCGCAAAACAAGAGAAAGCGCGGCGCAAAAAGGAGGCTCGCGATGCGAAGAACCAGGCCAACAAAGTCGCCGACAAGGACGCAGATGACAACGATGACAAGGACGAGGACACGGGCGTTGGCGGGCAAAAGAGCGCCAAAAAGAGCGCGGTCAAGGGCATGGCAGACGGCGAGGGAACGAAAAAGGGCAAGAAACGCAAAGCCGACGCTGCTGGCGGCGACGACGAAAAGGATAGCAAAGAGCCCAAGAAGAAGAAAAAGAAGGAAGAGCCAAAACCCAAAGTCCCTAAACCAAAGGGTCCCGTCGATGTCGAGAAGCAGTGCGGTGTGACGCTGCCAAACGGGGCCCAGTGCGCCAGATCGCTTACTTGCAAGAGCCACTCAATGGGTGCAAAGCGTGCTGTTCCTGGGCGCACGCTTCCGTATGATATGCTCCTGCAGGCATACCAGAAAAAGAACCAGGCTCGTCAGCAGAGTCAGTTCTCCTTCCTTTTTGCCTTCGTCTTGCATACGCGCTAACAACCCCATAGAAGCGGCGATCGATGCAAATGCCCCTCTGCAAGATGAATTCGAGAACAACGGCCCCGTCGACTCGGACGAGGAGCGCGACGCCGTCATGGCCGCGATATCGCGCTCAAGGCCAACGCCGCTCGCCACACACACTCTGGTGCCAACCCGCAAGAAATACCATTATGTGCGCATGAAGGAGATGCTGTCCAATGTGCTGGGCAGTGCTCGCGGCGGCGGCATCTTTTCTACCAGCCAACCCAACGGTGACTCACTAGGGCTTTTCCAGACCGAAAGCCCTACGACGACCATGACAGCCCCGGCGTTGCCCGAGACGTCTGGCAAGCCAACAACTGCCCAAACTGCAACGGCCAACCGCCCTTCTGCTACTCCAACCCCGAAGACGACCGTCGCGGCTGGCTCGTAGTGACTTGTTTATATACATTTATTTCCCTCCAGAGTATTTGGTTTTTATGGCGTTACGGATCGGAGCCTGGGACTGATAATACGAAGAGATACCCGCTGTACACTGCTGGCGTTGATGGGTTATTGTTATCACGTACATGAATTTTGCACAGTCAGGTTGAATGCAATCGCTTGTTTCATAGTTATCTGAAACTATTTAATAACATTGAAATGCAATAATGATACTGAACTCGTTCGACCAACCCTATTTATGTAGTTCATGTTGACAGTTGATAAAGTTCGGCGCACGTGCCATGTGCCTGCCTCAGGCAGACCTCAATTCGACAACGCCTTTCTTTCTACTCAAAGCCTGCAACCAAATCAATGTTCCTGCCTTGCGATCTCCTTGTTTCTTGTTCCTTGTTCCTTCATGATGACCCGTGAAAGCGCGCTTTTTACGGACTTTCGATATTTTTAGTGACTGCTTCAGCTTACCTTTTTACCTCACTCTTGCCGACGCGATCAGCGAACAGCGAACAGCGAGCAGCGGCCCTCCTTTGCCCAAGACTCCAAGGCTCGAGACAACCACCCGCCGGGGGAACAACAAGAACAAGCTTTTTTTTTTTCTCTTAAAAAAAGGAAGGAAAATGTCGCACAGTATCCCCGACCTCGACGCGATTGGCATCAAAGCCGACCCTGGCCTCGCGGACCAGTTTCGTCGCGAAGTCGCCAATCTCCTAAAACGCAACAACCTCAACTTCCCCGGCGCACAACCCGTTTCGTTTTCTGCCAAACACCTGCTCGAACTGCAAAAGGAAGACTACTACGTCTGCGAAAAGACGGATGGGATACGCTGTTTGATGTACTTTGCAGAGGGGGATCCCGAGACCAGTCCCGAGATTCACTATTTGATTGATCGCAAGAATGATTATCGGTTTGTGCCTGGATTGCATTTCCCCATGCCAAATGACGATACTTTTCAGTCGTTTCATATCGAGACTCTGGTGGACGGGGAGCTGGTCAAGGATACATACGAGGACGGGTCAACACAACTAAAATACCTGGTGTTTGACTGCATGATCCTGGACGGCACGAACCTGATGCACCGAACGCTGGACAAGCGCCTGGCCTATTTCAAGGAAAAAGTCCTCAAGCCTTATAATGCCATGTACAAGCGATTTCCCGAGGAAAAACAGCATCGCGCGTTCGCCGTCGAAGACAAATCGACGCAGGTGAGCTACGGCATTGAGATGATGTTTCGCGAGATCATTCCCAAAGTGAAGAAAATCCACGGCAACGACGGCCTCATTTTCACATGTCGAAGCACCCCTTACAAGATCGGCACAGACGAGCACATTCTCAAATGGAAACCGCCCGCCGAGAACACCATCGACTTTCGGATGCGTCTCGAGTTCCCCTTGCTAGAACCAGACTCGGACGACGAGGCGGACGGGGTCGTGGAACCATACTATGATTACGATGCCATGCCCATCTGCCATCTTTTTGTCATGTATAACAACGCCGACTACCGCCTGTTTGGCGAAATGTATTTGACCCCGCAGGAATGGGAATCCCTCAAAGCCCTGCAGATGCCGCTGGACGATACCATCGTCGAGTGCTACCAGGACGACAAATCCCGCTGGCGCTACATGCGTTTCCGTGATGATAAAAAGGACGCAAACCACATCTCCACCGTTGAGAAAGTGCTCGAGTCGATCCAGGACCGCGTCACAGAGGACGATCTCATCCGTGCCGCGCCGGCTATCAAAACGGCATGGAAAAAGCGTCAAGCGCTGGAACAACAAGGCAGTAGTGCTGCTGCAGATCGGAGACCGACTGCCGCTGCTGGAGTTTCGGTGCCGAATGGAAATGGAAATGGCGTGAAGAGGAAATTTGAGGAGTAATCTTTAAAAAAAAAAAAACACTTTTTGACATGCATGTTTGCGAACTCTTCTACGCACAATACCGGCGTAGTGGGAATGGTGTTATTTCTTTTACTTTTCTTTTCTTTTCTTTTTTTGGGCTTTGAATAGTGCGATGGCGCTGGTGTGAGATGGATCAATTGATTTGGTTTCTATTATTTTTCTTTCTATGCTATTCATGAAAATAGACCGACGCTGGCATTGATCACTCCTATATTCTGACTCTTGACTCTTGACGTTTATGGCGATACTCTGCTACTTTATATTATTAAATACATCAAAATATTTTCCAACTATGTATTCAGAACATAAGTTGACGGGTATTTAAGCACACCAAACTATTGACTCTGCTATACAATATCCATGCCCAAAAAAAAATACAACCCAACAAAAGATCGAAACGCCAGGCCCAGACATGACAACACCGCGTTTCCAAAGCGGGAAGAAAAAAAAAGAAGGTCAATACTCAAAATCATCATCAACCCCCTTTTTACCCGCATTCTCCTTTGCAACAGCCTCCTGCTTGCGGTACATCTCCGCAACCGCGCGAGTAGTCGTTGCTTGCTCGGGCTTTTTATCCTCTCGAGCCTTGATGTAACGCGGGAAACGCAGCGAGATTCCCTTGCCGGCACTGCCGTCTCCCGTGGTGCCAACGACTTCATCGGCGGCAGCTTTGTAGCGCGGGCTGAGCGTGAGGTCGGCCGCTTTAACTTCCCATACGAGTCGCGGCTCGAACCAGACGTCTGGCTGGTCCTTGGGTACGTTGGAGTGTTCATAAAACGGTTTGGGGCGGTCGATAGCAAGCGGGGACAGTTCCTTGTGAAGTTCCTCCAATACGGCATCGGAGAATCCAGTGCCAATGTTACAGACGGTCTCGAACGTCTGCTTGCTAGAATTGTAAGCTGCAAGCAAGAAAGCGCCATATACCGATGTACGTTTTCCGCGGCCGAAATATGCACCGAGCACCACAAGATCCAAAGAGTCACCCAGGCCGGCGAGATAGTCTTTTTTAACCTGAAATACAATTAGATATGATGGCAGCTTGATAAAAGACAAAAAAAAAAAGAAAAAGAGTAACAAACCTTGAGCCAATTCCGACTTCGTTTGCTAGGCTCATAGCCGCTTTCTTCGGTGTCCAGCATCTTCACCATCAGTCCCTCACATGATGCTTTGACGCTGTCGTCCAACAAAAGTTGGATTTCATCCAGATCATTCGTGTTTCCATGCTGAGCAAATGCAAACTCTCCTTCGGTTGGTTGAAAAGAATCGTGGAGAAGCTGGCGTCGTTCGCGCAGGCTCTTCTTGACTGTGGGCTCGCCGTTCAAGAAGAGAAGATCAAACGCAAACACACAAACTTTGACCTTTACGTCTTCTGCTTTGACGTCCTTTCTCTTGCGAGTCATCAGTTGCTGGAAAGGGAGAACTTTTTTCTCTTGGACATCCCAGGCCACAGTCTCACAGTCTAGAACAAAGCTTGAAACACCTGGTTTTACCCATGTATTCAGCTTTGCGAGAATGTCTGGATACTTCTTTGACAGGTCTTCCGAGTTTCGCGAAAAGATCGAGCTGAGTCCCTTGGCATCTTTCTGCAAAGTTGCCGTGGCGTTGGGGTATTGATGGATCGAGTCTGGTGAAACGTAGTGGATTTGGGCCCGTTCTCCGTCGTATTTGTATTCGCAAGTAAAGTCTTTGCCCTCAAATCGGTCAAGTACCTCAGTGATTGATTTGGTCGGTTTCGCCAACATCGGCTTCAGAGGCACTCCGGGTTGCAACTTGCACACCTCGGGAAGCTTGAAAATCCCATGTTCCAGCATAGCTGGAATAATAACCTCATAAGATGGCAGTTCGCTATAGGTCTGTTTAAGAACTGCTTCTCCTTGTGATAGTTTTTCAGCACTGGGAGCTTTCTCCCCGTTGAGTGCGGCCTCGTAGGCAACTACTGCTTGTGCAATAGCAACCAAAACCGTCTTTTCAGCTAACCCCAGTCTCAACTTTCCTTCCAAAAACCTAATCAGGAATTTTGCCTCACTGGGCCCTCCCTTGTCTTTGGTAATGTCCACTCCTTTGCTGCCTTTGCCAGCAGTCGCAGCATCCGCTGCAGACAAGAGCTTCTTGATCCCAGAAATTTTCTTATCTTGAGACCCGTGACCTTGCACTTTTGCTATCGTCAAGAGGCCCTCGTGCACCCCTCGGACAGTCAGAGGTTTCGGTTTGAACATCGTCGGCTGGTTCGATCTACTCTTAGCCGCAACCAATCCCAAATCACCGATTTCATGCTGGTCGGCTTTAATAACCGACAGGCTTCGACCAGTAGTTTCTCCAATGGCTTTCATGATCAGAGACTCGCCGATACCGAGTTCAATACCAGCATAGTCGGCCGCCAATTTGTTTATCATCAACTGCACGGTTGGCAGAAAGTCCCCAGGAGTGAGTCGGAGAACTTGGTTGAGAAAGAGCGACGCATGGGCTGAAATCACGAGCCGTTTTGTGGTCATTTCAATGAGAGAAAAGGTCGTACATAGAGCAGCATACGGAACAGGGTCTCCCGCTTTCCAGTCCGGATAAGGGTCGTTACCAGAGCTTTGTAGGGTGGCGCGAACCTTTTCAATCTGCTGTTTCTTAACTTCGGGCTTTTCATCCTCTTCTTCGCTCGCGGATACCTCCTCGGCAGGCTCAGCCGCATCTTCTGCAATTGGTGTCTCTTCGCCAGACGCTTTCTTGACGGGTTTTGGAGGTGATACAGCATCGACTGATTTCTCTTTTGCCGGCTTCTTGCGTTCGGGACTTTTGGTACTCTTCTTCCGTCTTTTAGAGGCTGGCTGGATGTCTGAGTCGGAATTGTCATCGGCCTCTATCTCCTGATCCCTCTTAATTCCTTTGGACGGGGAAACTGAGACCTCGTCTTCTAATTTCGTGCTGTTTATATCCGCCTCGTCATCTTCCTTTTCAGCCTCGGCCTTTTCCTTCTTTGATGCATCTTTCCCTTTGTTGCCATTGGAGAAGGATAGTGTTGTTTGTCGCTTAGGCGCGCCATTAGACTCTTGAGCAGCTCCAGAACCAAAGAACTTCCTGTAGAGGTCGGAAAGTTAGCTTGAGTGTGCAGAAAACAGAGGCCTGTGATTTCATTGCAGCGCACCCAATCGTGGTTTGCGAATCTCGGACGTACCCCAGCGTAGCTTGCCTTGATTTCTTTTCAGGCATGACTGCTATAGATGGTCTTTGACACCATGAATGGCACACAACAGAGTGGAACTCAGGCCTTGAAATAGCGTAGACCGCACGGGTTGTGGTGAGGTGACGAGTTTGGGCAACGAAACGGCTCTGGCTGTTGGGAAGAGCGCAATATGTCTTTGGTGTTTGGGACCAATACAGCGCAGAAAACCGTACTGGTGGCATAGAATACGGTCTGAGAACTTATGAACAAAGATTTCGAGGACCAATCTGTTGATGACAGAATCCGACCCTTCGTCGTCACCGGTGTTTTTCTGCCTGGCGACTAGGCAGATATCTGTTAGCGACGCGTGACGTGACGCGTTAATTGATCCCGCTATTAATCGGGACCGCACTGTCACGTGGTAAACGTGTTGAAAATGCACTAGGCCGAAATAGTCGTGGTTGATATGTAGGGAGCTAGCGAGAAGTACAATCCTCTTAATTATGAAGAATATTGATTTTACAATAATAATCATTTGAGAATTCACAGGTGTGTCTGATGGTTTGTTTGAAGGCGGTGAGACATACAGCAACCTCACTCTTACACTCACCGCCTTGAAATACCGGCAGAAAAGGCCGACCACCTTCCGTTTTCTTAACAAATCAACGTCTGTATTTCGTAATGATAAAAGGAAATGACTTGTAATTGCGTTTCTGGATATATGTGAACAGACAGGAAAGATATATGGAGGCGCAGAGACAGGAGACTTTTGCAAAGGTGCGTCCACTTCCTAACGTAAAATAGCATCAGCATCTGATTGTCAAAGCTCCGCCCCGCGTGCGTTGCGCTCAGCTCAGCAGCACTCCGATTCAAAACGCATCCCGATGAACATGTCGAGGTTCAGCGAACCCTAGACCATCTACACGCCGTTCTTGGGCCGCTGGGAGATAAGGAGTTCCTCGATGCCAAGCTCGCCGAATATGTCTTTTTCCCTCTTTCACAGGTCTTCAACGAGGCTCAAACTATCCCTCAACGATGTTTAGAGCTTGCCGTGAGATGCGTTACTATCCTAGTCGGGAAAGCATGGCGCCATACCCTAGCCCCCAAGATGGGCAAGCAATTGCTTATCCTCTTGACTATGTTGGTCGGAGGAACGCCCGCCCAAAATCGGGGACAGGCGGGGTTGAAACCCGATTCGGAAGAGCTCTCATCAGCGAGTTTCGACTGCATGACTTCTATCTTTCAAATGCTTGAAGGGCCTGTTGCAGATCGAACCGTCTTTAACGAAATCGGAACTGCTACTGTGCTCGACCAGACCATTTATTTACTCTTGGAGGGTGTCACGGAAGGATCTTCGAATGCAGTGCAAATAGCAGCCATGGCGGCTTTGCAGGCTCTGTGTACTCGGGTAACTGACCGGGTCGTACTTGCAAGTATCATGCCTCGTATGGTGTCGACTCTTACCAAAATCCTGAAACCGACGACCAAAGTGCGCAGGAGTTTCAGACTTCTTGAGACGTCGTTACGGTTACTTACAGAATTATTGCGGGCGGTTCTAAACGACGAAGCCTCATACACGGCGCATCCAACATCAGAAACGCCCCAGTCAAATGATAGAATTGCACTCGACGAGTCATGGCTCAAAGCAACAACTGGTCAAATCAAGCTTGCGCTTGCAAATGTGATTCAGATAAGGCGCCATGAACGAACCGAAGTGCAGAAAGCGCTTCTTCACCTCTGTTTAACAATAATCGAACAATGCACAAAATCTCTGGAAGACTCATTATCAATGCTTGTTGAAACAGTGGTGATACTTGCAGACACCGATGCCAGCGATGGCCAAAATGACGCATATTCTGTCCTCCTGCATCTAGGGACCGTGAAACCTCAAGTCATCAACATACTGAAAGATCTTCTTCAAAACTGGACTATGTCGTTTCAGCGGACGATACAAGGCAATGACGAAGATGCCAAACAACGAGCTATCAAGCAAATATCTACGGCTTTCCAGGTTCTTTCACAAGTACAAGCAAGCTCCAATATATTAGAAAATAATATTGCCACCGGACTCTGTGACAGTGTTGAAACAGTGGTTCAATCTGCAAAGTCAATGCCACAACCAGTTGACTCCGCTGTAAGTGGCAACATGGATCTTGCCGTTGTGGAAAGGGATGCCACGATACAATCATTCTCTCCAGTTATTCTAGAGCATCGCAGTCAACAGAAAACCTTGATAGACCTAAAGTCTATGATTGGAAAGCTCAATGGAACTCAGTCTAGTGAGACGATAACAAGACTCGTCATGAACCGCGTCCATCAAGCATCTGGGGACGGCATGGTTGCACCTATCTGGCTAGCTTTGCAATTCCTCAAACCCTGTGCGAACGGTAGCATCGATGATTTCTTTACATTTGACTCGGCCACATCACTTTCCTCTCGTGTGACCATGATTGAGGAACTATACTCGGTTTCGTTGTCTGTCTTGAACGAGTCAGTATCGATAGAACCTAAAGATTGGAGGGTGTCGGCGCTTGCGCTGGAAGCTATTGCCTTGCAGTCACAGGAACTGGGAGTCGAATTTCGGACGGAATTAATAGACGCTCTATATCCTGTGCTGCAGTATCTAGCATCGAATAACCCTAACTTACAGAACCATGCCATGACGTGCTTGAATATAGTAACAAAATCCTGCGGTTACCCTGATACTCGCACAATGCTCATTGAAAATGTTGACTATCTTGTCAACTCAGTAGCATTGAAGCTCAACACATTTGACGTCTCCCCCTACCCGCCGCAGGCTCTCTTAATGATGGTCAAGTTGTCAGGGGCAGGTCTCATTCCGTATCTTGATGATCTGGTGGACTCAATATTTGGTATCGTCGACATGTACCATGGCTATCCAAAACTAGTTGAGCTGCTCTATTCGACTCTTGCCGCCATTGTCGAGGAGGGAGTCAAAGAACCTGGTTTGTTGTTGATTAGCCAGACCGGGGAGCAGCACGATATCAATCACCGAAAGAAAGCTTACGAGCCTCTTTCAGTTTCGCAGCTGGTACAGGATCTCGCTCGGAAAAGAGAGCGGCGTGCACACATCGAAGACCTAGACTCTATGGCAGACGAAGAACACATGTCACATCCGAATCGCCCGTGGACACGCGAACTAGATGGTCCCCCGCTCCCCAAAGAGGACGAGGGTTCTATCGAAGACAGTTTCGACGGAGAAGACGACTCTGAAGAACCCTTACCCGCGCCAAAAGAACCCGAAGATGCCGAGAAACCACTCAGCAAACCACATACTCTACTCCTACACATTGTCAAGTCCATCCCGCCCCATCTCTCCTCGCCTTCTCCTTTCCTCCGGCGTTCGCTCCTTACCTTGCTCGTCAAAGCTGTTCCTGTGCTTTCAAAAAATGAAACGTCGTTCCTGCCTCTGGTCAACGAAATATGGCCGTCTTTAAGCACACGGATTGCGTTGCCTACATCCAACTCAGTAGCTGCCAATCTTACGGCTACAACGTCTACGACAGATATAGTTTCACGAGCAGATGCACAGAGACTTGACGGAGAAGAAGTGAAAGAAGAAACCTTTGTGGCGAGCGCAGCGTGCACAGCCATAGCAAGTATCTGCGAGCACGCAGGCGACTTTATGGCATCTCGTGTAGAAGCAGAATACCCCCGCTGGCGCCGTGTATACCTGTCTGTATGGACCAAGGTGCGAACCGACGCAGAAAGAAATCTCGAGCGCCGCCACCAGCAACAATTGCAAAAATCATCGACAGCACAACAACAACAACAACAACAACTCAGCACAGATCTCACACTTTCCTCGGCCACCGCGCGCTCCTTCACACCCCACCATACGCTCTGGCGATCTATGCTCTCGCTGTTTATCCAGGTACTGGCACATGTCCGTTTACCGCTGTCTGCTGGCGACGAGATTTGCGAGTTTCTGGGGAAATGGATCGTCTTGTTCGCCGGCCCACGATATTATCATTATTATTACTATTCCAACGGTTCATCCGCGGCTCCTCTTCTTCCCAAGGAAGACACGCAGGCAATCGAAGATGCGATACGGGCTATGGAGGCATGGAATACGGATCTCACGTGGTTTATTTTCCAGCGTGAAAGTCAGGGACATGGTCAGAAAGAGAAGCAGCAGCAGCAGCACAATCGACTCCGTTTGCCGGAAAGGTTAGAGCGATTTAATGCTGGTGAGCGACTCGGAGGGAGGCTTAGGTTTGCTACGTTGGGGCTTGCATGATGTATACAGGTACATATATCTTATATTTTCAATGTTAACAACTACGTTATGGTGAACAAGAACTGTGCTCTGCACTAAGAGTGAAGATTTTTTTTATTGAACCAACTATTTTGGATAACAGTTACTTAGAAAAGAGTGGAAATGGGGTAAAAACATAACAGCAAGCACCAAGAATTGAAAGAAGAAAAACTTGTCCAAAATCAACATATCATGTGGACACATTGAATAGGAACAGAATATCTGGGTGGACAAGCTTCTGTTGGAAAAAAAGATCCAAACCGACTCGAGGAAGAAATAGTTGAAACAGAGAAAGGGAAGAACAAGTCGCTTACTCCTCTTCTTCGCTCTCCTCGTCGCTGTCGGCAGTTTCGAGCCAGGTAAGGAACTGCTCGGCTGCTTTGCGGACCTTCTTGCTGGTGGAGAGGTCGACGTATTTCTTGCTGGCCTTGTTGCCCCAGGCCTTGAGCACTTCTTCCGACACAAGGTCGTTTTGGTAGTAGCCAAGGAGAATGGCGGGGACCTGGGGGATAAGCTCCGGGTGCTCCTTGCCAACAAAGCGTTCGGTACCGCCGAGGAATGCCTTTTCGTGCCTCTCGGAGGTGATCATCTTCTTCAGCATGGCGGCACGCACTGGAATCTGCTTAACAATCTTCTCATCGAAAACGGTCTGGGCAAGCACGGCCAAGGTCTTGTGCTTGTTCTCGATGCCGAGGTCCTTGGCCTTCTTGTAGATTTCGATGTCGCTGATCTTCGAGACGCCGCCTTCAGTTTCTTCGGCAGTCTTGAGGATCCAGCTTCCCAGCTGATCGTAGATGCTAGCGCCACCTTCTTCGTCCTCGTCGTCGCCTTCCAGGACAAGAGTTCGCTTGAGGTCATCAGGAAGATCCTTGGCGCGAGCCTTGACAGCCTCTTCGGAAACGTCAACAGACCATTGAACTTCTTCATCGTCAGACTGGCTGATGTCTTTGGCGGCAGCATTAATTCCACGAGTGAACTCGTCGTCACTGCCAGCTGGAATTTCGGCATCGCCATTTTCACCATCGTCAGAAGCGTTGCTGTCTCCCGGGCTGCCATTCTTTTCTCCATTGGTCTCATCCTTCTCCTTCTTCTTTTCGCGACGAGCCTTCTTATCCCGTTTGCCACCCTTGGTGGGAGTCTTTCTCAAGATAAAGGTACTCAGCTTGAGGCGAGGGTCCACATCGGAGCGCTGACCACAGGCTTTGCAGTCCAAGACGATGCGGTCTTTGAGAATGACTTCGGTCTCGGGGTTTTTGCACTTTTTGCAAAGAACAAACTTTTCGATGAAACCGTCAAGGTAGTCCTGCAGTTTGGGTGCGTCGTGGGCGCCGTTAATGATCCAGCGATCATCGGTCGGCTTGGCATTGGCTTGCGCACCGAGCTCGAATCCAAAGTACTTGATGACGTACTCGGGAGGACGAGCCAAAGACTGGGCGACAGTGTTCAGGTTGACAACGACAGTTTTGATACCGTTACCCTTGCCCTCAATCTTGGACTGGAGCTTTTCCATCTTGTAGCGGTAGAAGGGGTCGGTGACATCCCGGCGAACGTTAACAGTAGCCATGGTGACGGTATTTTTGAAGGTGTGTTCTTTCACGAAGCTAGAATAGGAGGCGGATGCGAAAGGCGAACGGCAAAGGACTCAACAGAAGGTCTGCCTAAAGTAAGATACATGCGGCGTGAGGTATCCCGTAAAATCAAAATGACAGCGGGGATAAAGGACGTTGATTATTTTTCAACGGTCACAATGGGGAGGCAGCCCAGAAGGGTTTCAACCGAAGGATCTCGAGTGTATACTACACGGTTTCCGCACGAAGCGAAACGTATGCAGCTTAAGCGGCAAATGGTGTTCAAAAGGTTTGACGTGGGGCGAATACATGAACAGATTGTCGAATACGATCTGTGTGTGTTCGCTGGCGAGAGTGTTTGCGGTGAACCAGGTTCGATGGCGAGGCGAGAGAGGTGTGTAGACGGACGGCGAGTAATTACGACACGGGTGTGAAGGCGTGTGAATTTGCCCGACTGACAAAAAGTGAGCTTTGAAGCGGTTGGGTGTTGTTGTGAGAGCAGAGTTTACTGGGCGAGGCAAGTAAACTGGCAAAAATATAAAAGTCGACTGTGATCAGCGACTGGGACAGTGGATGGAGGGAGGAAGGAAGAAAGAAGAAACAGACGGACGGATGGCAGAAATTTGAGCGTTGTTTCGTTCGGCCTTAAGCCGAGTGCCCAGCGACTCCCGGAATGTCCGTATTGGTTACCGGCGGCGGTAACGGCTGTAACTACTCGTTAGGCATGTGCGGTGGTGGCGGGGCCCAGAGAAAATCTTTGCAGCAACGGCGCCGTTACGTTACGGTAACGTGACAATCACGACATTGCAGCTACGCGCCAATTGACGAGTAGGAGCAGCGAATAACAGCGCTAAAGGTCTTGCTCGGATACCGGGTCGCCTTGTATCGCCGTGTATTATTCTCCTGACTTGGTAATTATGATTGAATAGTGCATAGTACATACGTATAATGATATTATTTATAGCAATCCCATACACTTGTACAGCGAGTCTTATGTGACTCACGAGTCACACCCTGTATTGTTGGTACGTACTGTATGTATTATTAGTAATACAGTAATTATGCGACTGAAAAGTCGAAAGTCGAAACAAACAAAACACGTGATTGATTAGTCATGGGCCGCCGATTGCGGGCCGTCACAGACCAAATAGGAAGGAGGGTGGAGGCATCAATTAACATTGAACCTTAGCAGCTGCTCGCTCTGGTCGACCTTGGTCTTGTTGAGAGCATATCTTGAGGGTACATAATTGCGGTTCTGTGTTATTGAGGTGAGAATTTCCCCAGTATCCATTCCATTGGGTTCGCTGTCTTTTTCTGTGTGGGATTATACATCTCAATTGTGATGTCACTCAAGATCCATAGTGTTGACCTTGTGTCTTTACTATTCTTCACTATAAATGCCTTTCCATCATCATGATCACTTCCTGACACTTTTCAGATATATGATATTTCATCTGCATGAGCACAAACAACTAGGCCATCATGACTGTTGACCTTTCTCTCTACCTGGTCACGGACTCGACTCCTGCCATTCTGGGCGGTGGAGATCTCTGCAAGGTAGTGGAAGAATCTCTAAAAGGAGGCACGTTTTGATCTGAGAAGCCTTTGATCCAAATTAACGTCTTTCCAGGAGTCACGGTAGTTCAATACCGAGACAAGACCAGCGACACTGGCGTCCTTGTCGAGACCGCCAAGAAACTGCACGCCATCACACAGCGATACAACGTCCCTCTGATCATAAATGATCGCGTTGATGTTGCTCTTGCGTGTGGAGCCGAGGGTGTGCACCTGGGTCAAGATGATATGGGTATATATATGTCTTCTGTTATAAGGAGCTAGAGATCTGATCCTGACTCTGGTATCCAGATATTTCCACCGCCAAAAAGCTTCTAAAGGAGGACGCAATTATCGGTATCAGTGCTTCGTCTATTGAAGAAGCTGTAACGGCTGTAAAAAATGGAGCTGATTATCTGGGAATTGGCACGACGTTTGCAACCCCGACGTAAGCGAAACTAGAGCTTCCTTCCTTTTTGTACACAAAAGCATCTAATAGCACGTTACAGAAAAACAAATACCAAATCGATTATTGGTACGGCGGGGGTCAAAAAGATCCTCGATGCCCTGAGTCATCTCGATCGTTCGGTGGGCACTGTTGCCATTGGAGGTATCAATACCCGCAACGTCCAGCGCGTTTTGTATCAGTCTGCAGCTTCCACGAAGAACCTAGATGGCGTAGCCATTGTCAGTGCAATCATGGCTGCAGAAGACCCGGAGTCCGCGGCAAAACAACTCAAGAAGCTGATCACAACACGTCCGTCTTTTGCTGTGGACACCCTGGCGACGCGAGACGACGAGAAAGACATACTCCTAGCACGTATTCCAGAAGTTGTTCAGAAAGTGGCTACTGCCCATCCTCTTGTTCATAACATGATCAATTTTGTGGTTGTAAATTTCGTCGCCAATATGGCGCTGGCAGCGTATGTCTTTCGATGTTCCCTAGTACATACCAGCATGGTACTGACTATATATATCCCAGTGGTATTGCCCCAATCATGTCTCCCTACGGTGACGAGGCCAAGGATCTTGCCGTGCATAATGGCGCCCTACTCATTAACATGGGCACTCTTACCAGCGCGAGCATTCCCGAGTACCTCAAGGCACTAGCTGCATACAATACCAACGGTAACCCCGTCGTCCTCGACCCCGTGGGTGTAGGCGCTACCGAAATCCGCCGCAACGCCGTCAAGACATTGTTGGCAGGCGGATACTTTACTCTGATAAAGGGAAATGAGCGCGAAATCAAGGAAGTGTTTCAACGGTCTGGGGGCGAAAGCCAACGCGGCGTTGACAGCGGTCCTACTACTATGAATGATCATGCCAAGGCCACCCTGGTCAGAGACCTGGCGCGCAGGGAACGTATGTTCTCTTTTGTTTCTCTTCTTCTACAGATAGCCTTGCTAACATAAGGGTATCTAGGGAATATTGTTCTTCTCACTGGAGCAGTCGACTACCTCAGTGACGGAAATCGAGTCATTGCCGTGGAAAACGGCCACGAAATTCTTGGACGAGCTACCGGGGTAAAAATCACCTTGTCTTATATTGACCAAAACCACCAACTAACTTTTCTTTTTTTTATCTTTACAGACTGGCTGTGCAATTGGCACCGTCACCGGTGCATATCTAGTTGCCTATCCCGAGGACAAACTGCTCGCAGTGCTAGCCGGACTGGTCATGTACGAAATCGCGGCCGAGAATGCGGTGGCAGCCACGGACCGCGTTCGCGGGTCTGGAAGCTTTGTGCCGGCGTTCCTTGATGAGGTTGATATTATTCGGGCCAAGGCGGCAAAGGGAGATGCGTCGTGGTTTGATAAACGGGCCAAGATTCGGATTGTTGATGTTTGACCAGTCTAGGCAATTGGAATTGGTCAACAGGCAGATATATATTCGACTACCTGAATAGGAAAGACATAAAAGTATACACCGGCACGAAAAAAAATCTAAACGATAAGAAAGAATAGAGAATAGATGATAGATAATAGACGAGGATTTAATATTTACAAAGCGCCCTCAAGGCCGTCTTGGTATCCTCCTTGGTCTCCTTGACCAACGAATTCACAGCCTTGAACCCTTGATTCTTGGCATCCTGCAAAATCTCAAAGAGAATACTCTCGCTCGTCGTGACAATGACGCCCGCATCGCGCAACCTGGCCAGCGCAACCCCTCTTTCCTCCGCATTCACACTGCTCACCCCGTCCGCAATCACATAGACCCGATGGCCCGCGGCGAGCAAATCCAGCGCCGTCTGCGTGACACAAATGTGCGTCTCAATCCCGACCAATATCGCATCTATTGGGTTAGGGTTCTCGGTAAGCGATTTCTGAATGTCCGAGGTGTACATGCTAAACGCCATTTTGTCGATGTTGGCGACGACATTGTTACTATTATTATTTGCGGATAGGTAGGGCTGCAGTTCTGACACGGTGTCGCCCAGACGCGCGCGGTTTTGGGTTGTGACGTAGACGGGGATTTTTAGGGGGTTGCTGGCTTTGAGGAGTTTTTGCGATGTCGACACTCTTTTTTTTAACAGTTAATCAGTACTTTTGCGTGGCAAAGGGGGAAGGGGATCTCAGAAGTCTTGGGGCGTACACTTTTGAGAATTCATAAATGTGTTCACGGAACACTTCTTGTATATCGCACACACTGTATACATATTCATTTTTCTTTTAGTATAAAAAATAACTGGCAAAGTAGGGGTGGTCATGATTGTTTCATACAACAAGGCTGGGTTTCCTGACCAGGTGGCGCGCTGATTAGCAAGATATTGGTCTCTTCAGTTTCGTTCATTTGGCTAGTACATACGGATTCGACTCGCTCTCGCTGCTATGGCTGCCATGATGGATGGGATAGTATCAAAATGAATAAATTGAATAGTATTAATGGGTTATTGCCAATGGACAGGGAATGAATTAAGGGATAAAGAAAGGGATGTTGTTGAGACCGTGGGGAGAAGCGCATGCGGGGTAATTAAAAGGCGCCCCCGGGCAGATGCGGAGACATGATTCTATATGCACGTACTCGGAGTAATACGTATAATAATTCCATCTGTCCGTAATGCATGATCCATACGCACTCCGAGAATAAACTATTGGTTGGTTTCCACTACTTGCTACAAACATGCAAAAGGTGATTTGATTTGGTGATCCAGGGGGGAAAAATAAATACACACACACGAGCAGCTACGTCCAGGTCAACGCACAAAATAATAACTACCGGACTGCTAGGATGGTGGATTGAGCCAGCCAAATGCCGACGCGCCGCCGATGGGATTGCTGACCCTGTTCTTGCTCGGCCAGGAGCCATCGCCGGACTTGAAACTGGTGCTCCGGCTCGGGGTTGGGTGCACGAGATCAGGTCCGCCGCCGGTTGCCGATGACGAGGTTATCGCCGCCGCCGTCGTGGTCGGAGTAGTGGTGGTGCTGGTGCTGTTGTTTTCTGTCGCAGAGGCCGCAGCTTCAGATGACGCAGGTAGCGACATGGACGGCCCCCGCGAAGACGACTTGGACGGTCGTAGCACCTTCATTGTCCGGCCCCGCGATGCTTTTGCCATGCCGACTGCGTTTCCGTCTGCTCGTGTTTCTCGCCGCCAGGATCCCCATACACCTCCGGTTTCCACTTTTGCCGTAGTATGCGAGGGTTGAGACGCTTGGTCGATGGGGGCTTGTGGTTGTTCTTTTGAAGTTTGCATGTCGGGTTCAGAGTGCCCGTCGTCACCGGCCGAAGCGAGCCGGTGCTGATACGCAGGCCGTTCTATTTCTACAACGGTGGCCTCGTGAGGCTGCGAATCGAGTGCTTGGAGGGCGCCCAGTCCGCGTTTGCTGGACGCATCGCCAGAATCAAATTCGGATTCATTGCGCGTGTTGCGAGAGCCGTCCATGGGGTTATTATCTGATCCCGTAGACAGCGACTTGAACACGCAGTCGTTTTCAGGTCGGACAAGAGGCACAGAAACCTTGTTCCGATCGTCATCAGCCATGATTATCTTGTCTTGCGAAAAGAGAATGTCGGCGTTCTGGGAACGGAGGACGTCGCTTCCAACGACAATTTGAATGCTCTTATCATCCGGGTTTGTGCCGCGGACGACAAACCGAATAGTCACTGTGGGCAGTTGAGGCGTCGGACTACCGGCGCGAGAAGACGACTGGTGTATACTGGCTTCTGGAAGGTAAAGGGGTAGCTTAATAATGCGCAATCCATCTTCGACCGTGACCTGGTCTTCAAACCCGAGTTTTTCAACTAGGCCAGACCCGAGAAACGATGTATAAGAGCCGGAGCAGACGGCAGCGTAGAGCAAAGAATCATTGGAGAAAGTAGATGTCAACCAGCATCGGATGATACATGGCACCGGGCCAAGCAGAAACAATCCAGGAGGAGGCATGATAGAGCTCGCGGGAGATCCGCCGCTGGAGCCAACCAGTCGCGCGGCATCGGTGCCCATGCTGCTGGTGCGCGCTGAATGATGCGAGTGTCCAGATGAGCTCTGGCGGCCATCGGACCGATGGGAGAGAGACCGCTCAGTGAGCGGATGGCTACTCATGCCGCTGCCTGTACGCAGGGGCAGCTCACTTGTCGAGCGGTTGACCTGGTCGTAGTATCCATGTATTGCGCTTTCGTCGAAGCGGACGCTGTTCGCCCGCGACGCGCCACGCCTGGGCTCCTCGTCATTCTCTAAACCCATGTTACCGATTATGCCGTGATGGTGACCTTGGTCGAATCCTTTAAAGGCATCCACGGTGGGAGTATAAGACGGCTCTATATCGACCATGGAAAGTTAGCAGTTTGTTCTTCCCTTTCGCACCGGAAATCTTACCTGTCAAAGATCCGCCTATAGCGCTAGGAAACTGTGATAACGGACCCCAGACACTCTTCAGCCTCATATCATCCTCCCTGCGTCGTTCTAGCCTTGTAATCCGCTCGCTGTGCTCCAGCTGGGTAGAATACAAGCCCTTGACTTCCTCGAACACGCGCCAAATATCTTCACGGGACGCAAAGGGGTATTGCGCATCCATTACCACGGTCTTGACAGCTGCAGACTGAACCTTGGTCCTCCTCGCAGTGACAAAAGGGGTGGGGGGCTTTCACTCAAGCCCTCTCTATTCTCCTCACGCCCTCCTCCCTCCGGGGCTTAGAGAGGGCCGTCCGGCCTTCTTCCCGGTTTATGTTATTGTTGTTATTTTTCTTTTCGTTTTTGCCCAAAATTGTCGTAAATGATTCAACAGTCTATCACGATCAACCTGCTGTGTCAGGCGCGCCTAGGGTCGTAATAGCGGTGATGATAGCGGGAGGTCGGATGTACGCTGGGTGAGGGATGTCGGACTACTGTTGAAGTAGGTCTAAGGGTCTGCTGTCACTGGCTGGACGAATGTTTGACGCGTGGTATAGTCACAGATCGCAGTGATGAGTCAAGCTCGCGTTTATTATTATCGACAGAAGCGTTCCCTGGCGTTGGGATGATCAAAGAAAGCCGATGCGGGACAACGGTGGCAAAGGTACTTGTAGTTTGCCTGCGACGGGTTTTATTGTGTAACGTTGGCGGATCCCAAAGAGAGGGAAAAAGGGCGTGGAGTGGGACAAGTTGAAGCAAGTAGCGCTGTCAGAGAGAAGGGTGACGCAGATCAAAAGTGCTTTTCAGGCGAAGAAGTTGCGGCGGAGTGAGGAAAGGAGGTGTAACGAAGCGTTGTGTTTGTTCCAGCCCGGGGAGACGCTGCGGAGGGCACCACGGCTGCTTCCGTCGCCGCCTCGGATTTAATTCCTAGTAATATTATATTATTATTATTATTACTACCACCACCACCACTACTACTACTACTACTACTACTACTACTACTATTACTCAGTGCTTCGACAGCAAAAGCTATCCATTCTGGTATTTACATATGGCGCCAAAGAAAAAGGCACGGTCTGTTGAAAATCTCAATAGCACAGCCAGATTAAATAGTTAACGACGTGCTGGTTTGGGAGCCACCTCCCAGTGTGGAAAAACCATCGGCAGCTTTTCCGGGTCTTCTTCTGGCCATGTGGCTTTTAGCACGTTCATGACTTCGTCGTACATGAGCTTGTATCCAGTGCCGGTGAAATGCAACCCTGGTGTAGCAAACTGTGTTAATCGCATTGAAAAGTGCTAGAGGAGGGGGTGCGAGAGGGGGGGTAGAGAGAGACGCACCGTCAGTCAACAGGGACGATAGACGCTCGTTGGCAGGCGCATCCCTAGACCCAGCCAGAGGCTGACCAGGTTTCCATCCTGCATAATCCATAAACGCAGTCCAGAGATCGGCGACTGGGAGGCCGAGCGACGTGGCAACGTCGCGGCATGCATCCGCGTATATCTTGGTGTTGGCTGCCGTCCTGCTAGGAGTGTCGAACCCTTTGGAAGCATCAAAGAACTTTAGCTGATATTCATTAATCGGCGCCGGCGTGATGACGATAATCTTGGGGTCTTGCGCCTTGGTCAACGGATGCTCCAAGATGGTCTTGAGGTTCTCCTTGTATTGATCCAGCGGGACATGCTGGCCATACGGGGCCAGCACTGCATCATTGGCGCCGAAGAATACCGTCTAGATCTTGTTAGTCTTTTGTAGAATTGCAAAACATAATAGAACCAAAAAGAAAGATGAAATACCATCAACCGCACTCTGGCTCTCTGCGGCGAGGGGAAGATCTGGGGGAAGACTATGACGGCATTGTCGGTATTATATCCGCTGAGAGTCATCAGCATCAGCATCAGCATCAACATCAGCAGATAGTTGCAATGCTAGAACCTCACCTAAATCCTCTGTTGATTAGATCAAGACGCCGTGCATAGGCTGCTGGTTGTTAGCATTTGGCGAACAATACGGAAACGAGCGCAACAGGAACTGTATATAACCGGTCCATACTCCAACCGATACCAGTTGGCAGTTGATAGTTGGCATCTGGAGAGTAAAAAACATACCGTTCTGAAGAGCACTCCCAAAGGCAAATCCCAGACCTGTGTCATACGAGAACTGCGTGATTGAGTCACCAAAAAGGAAAAATTGATCATAGTTTGATGTGTGGTCAGGCCCCTCTGTGGAGTAAGTCATTGTGGTTGCAGTGGCAGCACAGTGAAACAAATAAAGCCTGAAAAAGAAATCTATCAAAGGAGAATAGTTGAGTCTTAACCTTCGTGTCCTCGGATATTGAGAGATATCGGCGACGTGGGTAATGCGCTGTAGTTATATGGATGAGACGTCTATCTTTTTTTTACATTCGGAGATCTCGCAGCCACTAAACCTGGACGGAAACGGGAGCGACAATCGACACTAACAATCAGCGGTGCCTGTCAAAAAATCCCGGGTTGATTCCATGGATCAAAGGTCGCCATGATTTAATGCGAGTTAAATACTTTGCCGGTGACGCGCTCTAGACCATTCAATGTCCCCACCCCACGATGAATGCTCCATGCTGTGTAATGACTGCCAGTCGCTGTTGGCGCTCTTTTTATTTTCTTTCTTTTTTTTTTTCCCTCATTTTTTTTCCTCCTGCGTGTCGCTTGATTAGAATTGATGGAGAAAGGCAATATTTGAAGAACAATGCAATAAGCTTTCTTTTCTAAAAAAAAGAAATGCCCATGCAGAACTCGTATTAGCGGGGGTTCACCACATTGAACACGGTTATTGAATTTATTGGTCAAACCATGACCGGCAAGACCTAGAAGAAGGTTGATACGAGCTATCAGCGGTGATCCCTGGTGTGCCACACAGGTTGATGTTTTATTCGAAGATAACAGCACCCCAGTGGCTGGGTAATCTGCGCATATCAATATTTTAAGACGAGCAGATGCAAGATGGATGCAAGATAGCCACCCCCCCTCTGTCTATTGAAGTTTGCATTTTTCCTATTGTTCATCGTTACTATTGTTATTGTGGTGGGGTGTTTTCAATGCAGCTACACCGGATAAGCAACTCCAAGCATGCATGTTTCGCGATTCGGGTGTGACAAAATTGATCTCTGCACGTAGTTCACGCTCGCTATTTTCTTTCTTTCTTTTTTTTTCTTGGCCAGTCATATCAGCAGCAACAAGAGCCGGGGCATGCTTGACTGTCCTGATTCAGACATTGGACAAGGATATCTTTTTCCTGGTAACCAACGAGGAATTGCATTCCCAGTCCGGGACGATATTTTATATCACCCTGCGGTATATGCCTTGCGGAAAATCGGGTTTCTTCTGCCAGTCCCGGTATAGTCTCGCGCTTACTCAGTAGTACGTAGTAAATCAACGTAGCGTGCCTCGCTGCAGTTTCAAGTGTTCGAATGTGTAATTGGAATACTAGAACATAATCAACTTCTGTATGAAGTGTAATTTAATTGTAATGTATCGAGTTTAGATGTGTTGGTAAATAGAAATGTATTGCATTTCTGCAATAGAAAGTAGTCTATATTTATCAATTGATATATATAGTGATATGTAATAGCAAGGTATGTGTAGATTTTTTGATATGTTGCAAGGGTTTGCATACATGTAGAATGCAAAGACGAAGAGAAACTGAAGCTATCCAGATACTACTATACATATGCAGACTAGACCCGAAGACAGCCGGGGAAAATTAGGAAAAGGGCCGATAGTTTCGTAAACTGTGATTACGCATCGCCTTCTTTGAACCAATTCGCAGCCACCACTGGCCCCAGGTTCGTGTCGGCGATAAACTGCTGAAGCGGGAAATTGATGCGGTTGAGCGGGCTGGTCGGGGTCGTAGCAACGTACGGGGCATATTTTGCAGGAATTGAGAAATGGCGAGGTTGGTGGAACGCCAAGAAGGTGTAGTTGTGCGCTTCGCCTGCCGGAGGTTCGGGGGCGATGTACTTGGCGACGACCGTGCTGAACGCATGGTCGTGGGCAGTCAGGTTGGCAACCATCGTGTGCAGCCCAACATAGGTAGGAGAAGTTGCGTTGATGTCCGGGTCGACCATCATGAAAACAAACAGGTCCTGCGTGGATAGTGGTTTAACATCCGCCTCTGGCGCTTCCACGGTGTCTTATCACGTAAATTAGTGTTTTGTTTTTGGAATTGGAAAAAATAAAAAAAATAAAAAGATAAAAAAATAAAAAAAGGAACTTGACGTACCGGCTGCTTTAAGGAACTCTCCAGTGTGCACAGCGACTACGGATGGCGGCGAACTTATCGGAAACTTCACATCGAGTGTCTGCGATGGAGCTCCCAGAACCTGTAATTCCGGTGGCAGATTATTATCATGATGGCCAACGGGGTGACCGCCACAGGCCAGGGCAACCTCCACAAGGCTCAAGAGAGCCACGACGCGACCTTTCATTTTGTTGGCGAGTGCGATCTGGTAGAGAAATGGATTTTTTTTTTTTTTTTTTTTGTCAACCAGTGGTCAGAGGAGGATGAGGAAGGGTTCAAATCGAGACCCAGCCGACAAAGGAACATAAAATGCATATGATTGCTCTCTCGTTTTAACGGTCGAGCCCCTCTGTTCATGCTAATTAATTAATTTAGTTCTTACAGCGGAACAAAAGAACCCAGCAGCGCTAGATCTAGTATGTCTTAATTAATATAATTTAATTGTCTGCTGCATTGTTTTTTGGCCTAGGGGTAATTTCAACATAATCAATGGATTAATTACCGCTTGTCCAGAAAGGGTCCCGGACCCCTTGGTGGAGATGATCTTTCTTGGCCAGATATACATTTTTTTGGCCGTCATATAAGCTTTCCTTGGTATCTACTAAGATTGCTTAGCAATCTAGTCAAAATAAAGAGAGCTGGATTTGTCTCGCTATCCATGGACGTAGATAAACTGGATAGCAGTGCTATATACAGTGTTGCGTATGTTTTGTAGTGTGCTTCGGAATCAGCATTCTCAGTGATGTTCAGATGTTACCAACTCAAGCTAATGCTGATAGGATTGAACCCCTGGTCCAACCGTTGGTGGCGTCTCCTCTTGGCTGGCTGGCGATTGGCCACCAAGTCGAATTTCGGATGCCAGCCAGATATGGACCACGACAGTACTAAACCCATCAAGGAGATTCTTTTCTGGCGTCAACCGGGGAATTAATTACTAAACAACTCGGTTAAAAGAAAAACATTTGAACAGGTGCTACGTTGGCTTTATCTCAAACCACTAACACTGCTATATATACACGCAACCCCCGCGCACCCCTTGTTCCGACAATATAGGCAATATATCCTACTGGCACGCGTACTGCAAATCAAATTCCACGTGCAGCGAGCACTTTCGATAGACGTTGTTCGAAGCCCTCCACATATTGGGCATTCATCATGTCGGCGTGGTCTCCTTCGCATTCAATCAGCTCGATCGGCTCGCGAGAAAAGTCCTGCCACGCGCCCAGATGCTCGGCAACCCATTTCTGCTTGTCTAGACAGACGGACTTGAGCGGGATACAGTAGAAGACGTCCATTTTGCGCACGAGCCCTTTGGGCTGGTACACTTTACCCATCTTGCCAAAATTGTCCGTAACATGCACGATAGCCATCAATTGTGCCGTGGTGAGCTTGAGTTTGGCAAGTTGTTCGGGGAAGGAGACCTCCAGGAGTCGCTCGGCCACTTCGACTTGAGAGAGGCCCCTGAATTCCACTTCATATTTGGGAATGTCATCTTGCGCAATCAGTTCGAGGAAATAGCTAACTCGAATAGCAGCCGCCGTCCAGTCTAGTGGCCCTACTAGCGGGATGATGTGTGGCGGAGAATCCAGCGCGGCGCAAAAGGCGACTTTGTCTCCATTCGCCTCGAGCCTCTTTGCCAGCTCGAACGCGACGGTTGTGCCCAGCGAATACCCCGTCAGCGCATAAGGCCCCTTTGGCTGGGTGCGTTTGACATGCTCAAAGTAGGTGTCGGCCATTTCGGGGATGCTGTCAAACAGTTTCTCATTGTTGCCCAGTCCACGCGCCGTGAGAGCATATAGCGGACGATCAACCATGGTGCGGGCCAAAGGTAAAAAGGCAAGAACGTTTCCAGATGCAGGGTGAACGAGCCAGAGAGGCAGTTTGCTTCCTCGCGCTTGCAGCTGTGCCACGGGGTTGTATTCGTGGGAGTTTGCATTGTCGATCGCTGTTGCAATATTGCGGATGACCGGACTGTTCAGTAAAGTGATTATTGATACCCCGACGTCGAGCGAGATGTGTTGGCGGAGTAGACGCTCGAACCGGAATAAGGTGAGCGAGGTGACGCCTAATTCGAAGATTGTTCGATCAACTGAGATCAAGTTGGCCGGCATCTCCAGCATGTAGCTCAGCGCTTCGACAACTTTCTGTTCAGTATCATTTGACGGGGCGACGTAGCTAGCATGCACGTATGTCTGTATTGGGGTCCGTGAGCGAATACGGACATCATCAAAGACCCCTTGGTCGAATTGCTTCTTCAGCCGCGTTCGTGACAGCTTCCCCAGCGAGGATTTTTCCAACCGCGAGAGCGGCAGGGGAATCAGCCATTCGGGACGCACGCCAGGTATGACAGCGGCAGCCCGTGCAATAGACTCGGCAATCTCGTCGCGTCTTTTTGGGTCCTCGAATGTGATTTCGGGGCTATAGACAACACAATATCCTTCGGTATCGCTTCCCTTGGGTCGGTGCGAGAAAGCTGCAAAATACGATGAGACAACCCCGGGGAGGTTGGCCGTCTCCAGTGCAGCTTCAATATCCTGGGGTGCACGGTTAACGCCGTTGATGATAAGAATCTCTTTTCTTCGGCCGACAATATTAAGGGCTCCGGTACGGTCAATGTATCCGCGGTCCCCAGTCATGAACCAGCCCTCAGGCGTAAATGAATTTTTGGTTGCTTCTGGGTCGCGATAATAACGTTTAAATATGGCATCACCGGACAGCTGAAGCTCTCCGAGTTCGTAGGGCTCCGTTTCCTTTCCGTCCCCAAAGACACGCACTTTTACTGCTATAGTGGGCTTTCCAATCGATGCAAACTCACGACCCTGGTCATCCTCGTATTCAGCATCGAAGAGGCCGTAGGAGAGACCTCCGCCGGATTCTGTCAATCCATATGCAATGTACAGGGGGCACTTTGTAACGCCGAGCTTTTCCAATTGTGCACATAGCGCTTTACCAGTCTCGACTAAGTTCGCTTCGCCTCCGGAGGTGATGGTCTTTAGGCACGAGAGATCGAGGCCCGTGATACTCGACGCTTCAGATTCCAGCCGTTTAGTGAGCAAGGCAAGGAAGAAGTTTGGAGCAAACGTAGCCGTGACGCGATGGGTATGGATCACTTTCAAAAATAGAACCGGTTCCGAGATAACATCGTGAGCCTGCAATTGAACTTGGTCTACTTTGTTGTACATGGCCAAGAGGTGGATCTCAACCAGGTTAGCCACATGGTCCAGCCCAATCCAGTTAAGGAAGCACGCATTTTCTGAAACATTAAGGGCCTTGGATTTACCACGCACGGATGCCACGAGCTGTGGAACGGTCAATTCCACAGCTTTGGCATTTCCGGTGGAGCCTGATGTCAACATCAAAACAGCAGGCTCCTCTCCACGAGGAGGCCGTGATTCATATTTCCCATTGGTAGTGGGGTTATGGTCATCAATAATATTATTGCTAGACTGTGATGATAGTAACTGCTCGATGGTTACCGTCAACGGACCGCTTCCAAGTTCCGGGTAGCGTTTGATTAGACGATCAGTGCTCAACACCACAGGGGTCTCGAACAAGGTCATCAAGTGCTGGATATGCTGCTCTCGCTGGGCGACGTTAGCCGACAAAGGCGGAGAAATTGCAGGCAATAAACCAGCAGATACAACTGCCCAAAACCAGGCAATACTATCGATGTGATTATCGAATTGCAACAGAACGACTTTCCGCTTCACCCCTGAAAGGCCTGCAGGGACCTGGGCTTCCAGATAACGCGATAGGATGCTGGCTTTTCTCTTTGCCTCTGATAGCAGTTCTTTGTATGTCCATCGCACCGGAAGCGTTCCGTCTGTCCCCGGCTCGTAAAGCCAGAGGCCCCGTTCTTTTCCGACTTCATCTTTGGAGAGAGCGGCGTGATGTAGAATCCCTACAAGGTCCACCAAACCGTTCCCTTGGGTGCTGTCAACGCCAAGTTCCGCTACTGGGGGTGCCATCAGAGGGACCTTGCAAGGGTTTATGATATCCTTGCAGGTTACCGGATATTATTTTCTGCGTCGAAGAATTCAGGGGTCGAGGTTGCAATTTGGCACCAGCCCTGTCTTAATACTATTATAACCAATACAAATGCTCGCCATTTATTAAACGGACAAGTACGTAGCAGTCGTTTTGCTTGGCAATATAGTAATTAATCAATTATTAATACAGAGTACAGTTCCACTGATAACCATTCGCTGACTGCCGATCTAGGTGAACAGAATAGCAATTGAATCCTAAGATCAGCTTCGAGCCCTTCGCGAATCATACATCTTCACAACTAACCGAATTGACGTGGAGCACGAAGCACGGACGAAATATACGACGAACCATTGCCGTCTGACGCGCATTGAAATCAAGAAACGGCGTGTTCTTCAGTTCCCTGCTATATCTGTCTAGGATAGATTAATCGGTGGGCGTCTACTAATATTTAGTGGTAAGTTTTTGATACCCGGTGGTTTAAGTCTAAATTTCAAGTCGATACGCGCCGGGCCGAACCTCTTGCCCTTTCAGCTGCCCTGCATCGTCTGATAGGCGAGCACCGGTTCGTGGCGTCGTATTTTATAACGAAGGACAGGTTGCACTGCACTAACAAGTTAGCTAAAGCTTGATGCCAACATACCACCCAACATCCTTGTTAACTACTCCATATACGCTTATTAGGTAAAGTAAGGCGAGGGGTTCGGCTTGTGCCAATTTAGTGCTTACTAGCTGTTCCGAATAGAAAGAAGATCGGCGATGTTGGTACGACATTTGCGACCTCTTCGATATATTAATCCATATCTCTCGATGGAGGCAGGTGCTTTGGTAGATCTCCCGAGACTGATCCAACACTCGCTCCTCATGTAGTTATTATACATCCTGCTTACATGCCCCACGCCGTCTATCGAAACCTTGGGCTTCTTACTTACATACAGCCTTATTTCCTCAGAAAAACACCACACATGTTGAACTAAGTTTGGCCCCCTCTTCTTAGCCTCATCTTTCAAAAGCCATCATCAAGGCGTGCATTCGGATCGTGACATCGCCCGTAAGATTGCGCTCGCCCCAGTCTAGTCGGATCCTGTGAACCGTGAAGGTTTCTCGTCATTACGGTGGCCTGGCCTCGTCGTCCTTGGCTTTAAAGAAAGAATCAACCTCGAGCATTCGAATTAGCAGGAACACTTGGGTACGGAGGAAAACATGCCCGCGTTAACGCCGGCGCAACTGGCGGCATGGGACGAGACACTCCAGCCCGTCATTTACGGCGTTTGCATCACCTTTTTTGTCTTGGGTAATACTTCGGTGCCGATGAGAATATGGTCGCAGTGGCGGATACTTCAAAAGGCAATGCCAGAGGACTATTGCTTGATCGTGGCATTGGTATGGAAAAAGCCTTGACTGTGCCAAAAAAAAAAAAAAGGCATTCATCTTGAATCTACCAGCGCGCTAATTGAAACACAATAATTCGCAGGTTTCTGCAGATGTTGTCACATTGGCCACCTTGCTCGCAGCGAAAAACGGCTTCGGGCAGCACGTCTGGAGACTTGAAGCCACTGCAATGAAGTCTGGGGATAAAACATTGAGCAATATGCAGTCTATCTTTACTGTAAGCGATTTTTTTTCTTTCCTTTTGTTTTTTTGCAATTCATGTTGCAGTTAATTGACAGTCGGCCTTTTCAATAGAGCATATGGTTGACTTCGGTTTTCAACGGACCCTGTTTGATTGCCATTAAACTTGGTCTGCTACTCTTTTATCGACGCCTATTCTACACCAGTCAAAAATGGCTCGCCATTGGCTGGTGGGCTAATTTGATCTACGCTGTTGCTTGGGCAATCGGTTCAACTGTCTTCTTCATTTTACAGTGCCATCCTATACCCTACTACTGGGAACGATTGAACCCGACTTTGCATATTTCCGGTCACTGTTCGAGTGGCACTCACATTGTCGCCATCCCGCTTATTCTCTCTACTGTTTCGGATGTTGCAATTCTCGTTTTACCAATATTCGTGGTCACTGGATTGCGCTTAACGACTCAGACGAAGGTTGGGCTTGTGGCACTGTTCGGATTTGGTTTTATGTAAGCTTGAGACCTCCCCCTCCTTCCTTTCTCTCTCTCAGTGTATAGTTCTAATCATGTCTCATAAAATTACAGAGCTGTCGGATGCGGTATTGCACGCCTGATCGTGCTTGAAGTCGACACCGAAACCGCCACGGATCCTACCTACGGTACCGTTGCATTTGAGATCCTTAACGTGGTTGAGCTCAACCTGGCCATCATCTGTGCCTGCATCGTGCCAATCTTTTCCAACATGCGCCGCATAATCACCGGCGGTAGTTCCAAGACCTCAATGAAACCCGGCACCCAACGCCTGACCAAGCAAAGCTACCCTTTCTATCGCTCAGGCGAAGCGGCGAGGAGTCCCGGGAGTGAATACTTGCATCTCAGTGAATTCCCTGAACCCCAGTCCGGAACCGTGTCCTCAGCTCCCAAGAACTTTTCAAGATCCTTTTCCAGCGCTGGCAATGGGAATTTACCTCCAGATGGGGTTATCCAAGTGAAGACGGAGTTACATTTTAGCAGCGTATAACCGGGATGATACCCAGGAGTTTTGGTGAAAGTTAAAAGTTCGAAGGATAAATAATGTTGGCATAATTGCTCATCGGGCGACTTTGTTGAAACAGTTTTAATGTTATCTGTCATGAAAGCGATGTCTGTATATGTATATTTATGTGCAAAAGGAATGTAATTGAATTTCGGGGTTTATTGATCAGTCGCCCTACTTCCGGGTTGCAGACCACCAGATCATGCACATTTGCGGTTCGGCCCACGGTGCATTCTTGGTCTGTTCCATCTCTTCTCCCCAATAAGTACCTGCGTCGACCGTCCATTGGGTTCCGGTGGCTTCGCCCACATCGAGCCAGAAGCCTTTGATGGTCTCCTCGTTATGCCGATAATTGCGGTACTTTTCCCCGTCTTTTCGCATGCCAGTCATCGGATACCGTCCGCCTAGATGGCTTCCCAGCTGGCGCCCTGTAATCATCACGCCTGCCTTGTCCTCACACATGGCCACCATTCTCTTTGCAACAAGGAGCTGTTCCTCATAGTCCCACATGTGGAACAGAGACGATGCAAAAATGGCTTGTACTTTATTCTTCAGTCCTTGCGCTAATGCTCCGTTCTCATACGCTGTGTCTTGGGGCTGGGTCAGATCGCCGACAAAAAACTTGGCTCCTAGTTTCCCTCCCCCATCCAGAAATAAGCGATATCCAAGATCAATAAAGACCTGCTCTAGATCGCATCCGTACAATTGCGAGTGCGGGATTCCCTGGTTGGCCAGAAACCGAATCTCCTGACCAAAACAACAGCCGGCATCCAAAAACCCGGCATTGGCAGAGGATTTGAGTAGGCTGAGGATGCGCGGGTAAAAAGGCATTTTGGAGAGATTGAAGGATAGAAATCGCATCTGGCCAATGCACGAGTAATGGTAAACGGAGAATGCTTCGTCGCGCAGAGTGACCACATGTTGGAGGACTTTGTCTGGTTCGATCTTGCTGTACGATTCGAGGAGTGATTGGGCTTCTGGGTTGATTTTGTCCTTTTTTTCCTCAAACTTCTTCGCTGCTTCGTTCTCTGGCTGCGTTGCCATGACGATATGACTATTATTAACTAGTTTAAACGTTGTTGAAGTTGGACCACGGAGCAATTTGTAATGAAGTTGTTGGGCGGCGAGAGTGAGAGGGGTCGCCTGGATTCCGCTGCCATCCTTTCAGCACCTTACTATACGTTTTCCCATACAATTGAGCTCTTATTGGATGAAAATTCGAAACCGCCTATCAAAGACCCCTCGAGCCTTTTTCTATAACTATCTCTTATACGATTCCACTGGGAATATCTTAATTCTCTGATTAATAATACCAAAGAATATAATAAAGAATAACTAGATAAGCTTTATTAGCTATTATTATTAATAGTCTAGCAACTAATCCAACGCTATAGGATTTTAGCAAATAAAAAAAAATCCGAAGAAAGATTCAGTCTACAGCACACCAAATTTGTGTGTTGTCCCTGAAGTATACATCGTATGTCTAGGGAATCTCTACTAAGATCATCAACGTGGCAGCAGTCATGTCCAACGCCAGAGCCGGTGCAGACCCAGCGTCTGGTAACATACAGTCTACGACAACTTCCGGTCATCAAGTTCCCGAAATCAGTCGTTGGAGCTCTAGTACGTCGAGTGCGGTGCCAAGTGCCACAGGAGGCCGCGCCGCACGTAGCAATCTGCTGGGTCAGCCAATGATAGCACTGTGCCAACCAGGGTTGTATTATGACCAACACGTCTCGCAGTTCGGCAAATACCACTGGAAGTATCGAGGCAGCACGGAGAGAAAAAAGTACTTGCCTTGGAATATGGTGGACATGCGGTTCAAATCCCGAAAGACCTATCCCTATCGGATATATACATTCCCACTCTTATCGCTGTTGAAAATATCTTGTACTTCCCGGAGATACTTGTCGAAATCTTTCAACCTTGCTCTCACAAATAAACTCATTCCTGGCGTCCAGAATAGAGAAACACTTGCACAAAGGGACTCTTTAGGCGGCGCTTCATATAAAGACTGCAGTTGATCCCTAAAAAGATTGAATAAGCCCTTGGGAGATTTCAAAGCACTAAGATACCAATGGCGCTGCTCCCATGAGCGATCCATGGTTGTGGCCAGAGATTATATCGCTTCCTTATGACAGAGCGGCGTTTTGCTCTCCTCCTCCCTAATTGCATTAGTAAATTGCCTGTAGCACTTCTCAAATCGCTCGTACTCGGGGCCAGTAAGCTGGTCGACTCCCTTGCCAGTTAGCCAGTATGGAGGTAGGAGACATTGGAGAGGTAGTACGCAAGCCCATTCTAGATCGATAATATGCTTAATATTCCAGTTTTGATCAACAAAAATGTTACTAAAATGCATATCTGTTAGATGCATCGCGAATGGACCGTCGCGAAGAGACCGGTCTGTAAATTGAGAGAGACCCGCCCTCATAAGTACCAGATCAACAGCTTGACGACGTCCATCATCTTCATTGAACATAGCATCCCCTTGATAGCGGAGGCAATTGTCATGGCCAGCAAGCAAGTCTAGGTAGGAAGTATCGGCGCTTGTATAAATTGCCTCTCGTGCTATTCCACTTGGAATGTCCCAATTCTCTAATTGGTGCAGGTGGCACAATAAAGGACGATTAGACAAGCTTAGTTGGCCATTATTATTAATAGTCCAGGAACCAATTCGAGGCTGTGGGATCTTAGCGAGTGACAAAATAATCCGCGCCATATCTCGATAGAGGTTCTGTGTTTGTGCCTCAGTATGAGGCAGATTGAATACATTAGAGAGCATCTGCTCATCCTCGCTTTCAATCCAGTCAACGAGGGTATAGCCATAATCCAGGAATGTAGACCTCATCTGAGGGATATAATCACAGAACCCTGCTATCCCATATAAACGATAGATGAGGCGCCGGATAGAGAACTTTATTCTTTGCCAAGGTGTGACAAATTTAGACTGGAAGAACTGACATCCTTATTAGAAACAAGACTAGGGGTTGGATCCCCGTACTTACACTGAGTCCACCGGGAACCCCAAACCCTCGTAGTGTTGGAATTGGTACATCTGGACAGTTCTCATCAATCCAGATATATGTTGCAGCCTCAGATCGTAGCTTTGCCTCACAATTCCCTGGATAGAAATCTTCACCATCTTTATACAGTAGAGGAACCCGGAATGCCATCTTGCTTGGAAGGGATTGCCTAGGCTGTTTGATAGACGCTGGGATACAGACATTGAAGCTCCCATGTTTCCACAAAACCTTTTCCTCGTAGAATATGTCAGGTATATGAACCAAGTCCGGACTCGCCAGACCGCAGTGAGAAGCTACAACACATCTAATGTCCTCCTCCTTCTCTTTTATTTCGGCATAAAATTCCCCCCGCTTTACTGTGTACTGCAATTCTCTTCTCATATCATGCTCTTCGTCTTCGGCTCCGGATAGAGTTACAAAGCCGCGGAGGAGAGCCTTGTGGGGCTTCCCAGGAACAACTGCGCTATTTGACAGCACATCATGGCTTCCTTCAGCGTTGATTTGAGAGTTTCCGCTCGTTGGTAGTATCGAGTCTTGATCCGTTCGGGAAAGAGGAGGCATTTGTTTCGATATTGTTTGTGGATGTTGCTGTTGGGGTGTCCAGGGACGCCCGTGACCAAATGAAGCGTTCTCACGTGACCAAAGATAGTACCCAATCAACAACCCACAAGCTGCTTCTAAGCCCCACTTTCAAATGGATTCTTCTAATCTATACTCCTTTACGAAGTTAACCATCTGGCATCATACACTGATAGAACTTACTTACGGCGTGGAGACATGTTATGGAATCAGGTCCTGATCATAGACTTTCACAGGTCTCCGCCAAAAAACAAAAAAAGCGGGTTAGATCCTTGAAAACATCGCCCATAAAATATGGGGGTTTACAGACTTTGAAAAAGAGGATAATTCTCTTAATAAATGAGATATAAGACTGTCTTGATTTATATAATACTAGCGAGGTTATTATTTTCATAAATGCCACTTATTATTATACACCATGGGTTGCCGGGGGTTGAAATGCACCCTAAGAATTAGTCAAGTTACAGACTCCACGCGCATGTGACTAACGCTGACGGGACGCGACGATCTCGGATCTCCAACTCGAGGGCTGCCTGATCCCTGTTGTTACTGAACTGTCAGATATCTTGGCTCTCTGCCTCCATACGTACATATCTGCATCCTTTTTGGATGCATCCACCTTTGATCTCACCCCGGCTTATGTAGGGACTTGTTATCTTTCCACCTTCCGGACTCCGCATCCGCATAGCTTGCTTGCATGCGGAAGGCCGTTGCATCAATTACCCCTCTCGAGTCTTGAGACTCTTGACGAAACCGTCAATACAATCGAATCGCCATTTCGCCAGGCACGTACCGCTACAACAGCAATAGGTGAGTTGCATCTTTCGTCTTGCTGACCCCGAGCATGACGCTTCACTTCCAGATGATCCGACCACCATCCTGGGGCCCCTTTACTCTCCCCCGTGAACACTGCTTAGCTTGGAGATTGAGGGGTCATGCGACACGCGGCAACTGACCCAGGATCCTCGCCGGACTAAAATATATAGAGAAAGGGACCATGATGCTAACTTACGGGTGTTGTAGTAGGGATAGTATTCCCCCCCAAACTGCGACGAAATGGCTCGTTCTGTCCACGGCTTCTCGTCGGCTTCTCACGACGACAATGACGACGATGATGATTACGATTACGATTACCGCGAGTACCCGGCGCCGGTAACAGCCCCAGTTTCGCCTACTTTCCGACGGCACAGGGCGCAGAGACAGGCACAAGCACAAGAGACTGATAGTCTGTTGGACGGATCCCAGAGACCGGCTTACGGAACCTCGAGACCAAAGACGTTCTTTAGATACAATACCACAAATACCCTACGCCGGTCTCGTTATCATAGCCGAGTGGGCTCGCAGGCCACTCGCTTTGTGCCTAAGTTGAGCAACCAACAAAGTGACTCCAGCAACCTTAATAAAGATTCCTCGATGATGACCTCGTCGTTCCTGGATGAACGCTTGTGGTACGATCAATTTACCTCTATCGACTGGGTTCATGACAGCATTAAAGACGGCATCCGGTTGCGGCGCCTGAGAAGCCGGCGAGATTTCCGCGGCCGAGTCCTTTCGCTGTTGGATGGGGCTCAGGGTTGGATCTTGGTAGCATTGATCGGATGTATAACTGCCGCCATAGCCTACTTTGTCGACGTGTCGGAGGACAGGGTCTTTGATCTTAAAGATGGGGTTTGCACCACTTCCTTCATGGCTAGCCGAAGGAGTTGCTGTTCGGGCGAGGTATCGTGTGACAAATGGAGGTCTTGGTCCCAAATAGTCGGCATGTCTGTTGTTGACAACGAGAAAGTTGATTTTGCCTTCTATGTCATCTGGGCCGTCCTGATGGCCGTAGTCGCCTGCGGCTTAACCATGTTCACAAAGACTGTCGTCCCTTCAACCATTTCTTTGTCGACATTGGATGAGAATCTAGGCGCCGAAAACGAGCAGGGCCCGGCCAGTCCTAGCGGGTACTATGCGAAACTTCGAAGTAACCCAGCTATGGTTTACTATTCGGCGGCCGGAAGTGGTGTGGCCGAGGTAAAGGTCATTCTGAGCGGTTTTGTGTTGCACGGCTACCTTGGACTGAACACCCTCATCTTCAAAACCCTTGCTTTGATCATGTCCATCTCCTCCGGAATGAGTTTGGGAAAGGAAGGCCCTTATGTGCACATTGCCACATGCGTTGGTAACATCTGCAGTCGCATGTTCACCAAATATCGAACCAACGACGCCAAACGCCGGGAAGTCTTGGGCGCTTCGGCTGCCAGCGGTGTGGCCGTCGCTTTTGGGGCACCTATTGGCGGTGTTCTTTTTGGGCTAGAAGAAGTTAGGTAAGTAACAGCCCTTTGAATTTGGAAATACTTCTACTAACAGCTAGACAGCTACTACTTCCCGCCAAAAACTCTTTTTAGGACTTTCTTCTGCTGCATTGTGAGTTTTACCGCACTATATTGTGATGACTCGGGAACTAATGTAGACTCTCAAGGCTGCCACTTTGTCTCTGAAGTTTCTAAACCCATATGGAACTGGAAAAGTTGTGCCCTTTGAAGTGCGATATGTTTCTGACTGGGAGATTTTTGAGATGGGCCTCTTCATTCTCTTAGGGGTTCTAGGCGGTGTACTTGGTGCACTGTTTATTAAAGCAACCGGCGCGTGGGCAAGATCGTTTCGTCGGATACCTGTCATCAAGCAATGGCCAATGCTTGAGGTTGCTCTCGTTGCCTTTGTAACTGGCATAATCAGCTTTTGGAATCGCTACACCAAAGTAGGAGTAGCCGAGCTCCTCGAAGAACTCACGGCACCGTGTGACCCTACCGGGTTGATGAAGACGGGTCTCTGTCCCGACAAAGATGAGATTCTCGGTGTCGTGGGTTACTTGGTATGGGCATTTGTCGTCAAGAGTGTGCTGACAACCATCACATTTGGCCTAAAAGTCCCAGCCGGTGTTTATGTGCCTTCCATGGTAGTAGGGGGTCTTATGGGACGCATTATCGGCCATATTGCCCAGTATTTTGCGGTTACTTTTCCGGACTTCTTTCTCTTTGCCGATTGCCCTTCGGTCCCAGGCACCGAGGCTTGCGTCACGCCAGGCGTATATGCGATGGTGGCAGCGGGAGCAACCATGTGCGGTGTTACTCGACTGTCTATCACTCTCGCAGTTATCTGTTTTGAGCTGACTGGTAGCTTAAACCACGTCCTTCCATTCTCTATTGCCATTCTTTGTGCTAAGTGGACTGCGGATGCTATCGAACCCCGCAGCATTTATGTGAGTGATTATTTTTAACCACAGGTGAAGACAATATCTAATTTGATTCTATAGGATTTACTGACGGATATGAACGACTATCCATTCCTTGACAACAAGGGCCACCCAGTAAGTGAACAGACTCTGGGTGACCTTAGTCGATCCACGGGGCGGCATCGGATGATCGATATATCCCACTCCCCTCTTGTAAAGGCCAGCGACTTGCGTGGGAAGCTTGATTATCTCCTGATGGCGGGCGAGCTCGATAGCGCTCTGCCGATAGTGCGGGACACTATTTTGGTCGGCTTGATCCCAATTACTGACCTCGAATTTGCATTGGACAAACTTGATGATGAGGACTCGGAGTATTGCATCATGTCTCATGACCCGAGCTGGGCTGCTGACGGCGAACATCCTGATGATGCCACTTTTGTACATGATTTTACCATCTACATTGATCCGGTAAGTTTTGCGTTTCGTTCTCAGATGATATAGATGGCATGCTGACAATATTGTCCAGTCTCCCGTGGCACTCGATGTCCATTCTCCCTTGGACTTGGTCTATCAATGTTTCGTCAAACTGGGACTTCGATATATTTGTGTTATTGGCAATGGTAGATTCCAAGGCCTAGTTCACAAGAAGCAATTCGTCAAGCATATGAGAGAATTAGAGAAGATTTAAAGGGATTTTGGTTTGACTCATGGATTCTTTGGCTTTTGCCTTTTTTTACTTTTTCTTTTTCTTTTTCTTCTTTTTCTTTTTTCACTTCTGCTACATATTGAGCGAAGGCGTTGGGCTACTTTTCAACACTTGGCATTCCTGCATATACTATCTACCGATTGTTGACATATACCGAGATCTTGAGAACAATTTGCATGAATATATATTTAGAAATATTTTATATACCGTGATCCTTTTTAAATCAAGATAATCTCTCATATCCAACCATCTTGATAGAAACATCACCATCATCAGTCCAATCCGGAGAAACCTCCTCTCCAACCCAGCGCGAGACCTCCGCAGCACTGGCCTCTCGCCATTTCCTAGCATCATGCAATTCATCATCAGAAATCGGGAAAAACGTATCACAATCGAATTCACCCCCATCTTCTCCAGACGCAGCGCGTTTCTTGACTACCCTGGTCATCAGGATCCTCAACCCTGCTCCAAACGGGCCCGATAGTCGTAGCGAAGAAGCATATATCTCCCCCCCGCCAATCACAAAGACGTTCCCAACATCGCCATTACTCCCCGTAGCAGACCTCTGTGCAAGCGCAGTAAGCGCATCCTCCAGCCCGCCCGCGACAAACGCATCGCGTTTTGTAGTTGGTGGTGTCTGTTTCTCGGCGTCTTTCTCTCTCTGCCGCGCAACATCCTTTTCGACTTCATCCTTGACGCTGCCCGTGCTGTCCCGCGTAATCACCACGTTTAGCCGATCCTTGAGCGGCCGCAAACTTTTGGGGACTGAGTAATACGTCTTTCGACCCATGATGATCGCGTTGAGTAGTGCAGTAGTAGCAGTAGCAGCAGCAGCAGGAGTAGTGTCTGGGGATGGGGTACGTGTCGTCACGCGCGCGAAAAAGGACATGTCGGATTTGATGCGTGGCCAGGGTAGTGTTCCATTCTTGCCAATGCCGAGTAGAGTCTTTTTGGTGTCTGTTTTGGTGACCGGGGTTGTCGCGACGATGAGCGTGAGTGGGTTGCGTAGAGGTGGTGGCATCGGGGCGGAGGGTTGAGACATTTCAGATTGATCTTGGAAGAAAAGATTGTGTGTGTGTGTATCTATTTGTGTTTCCTCTTTGGTGGCAAATGGAAACTCGAGAGCTATTATTCCAGTTTTTGTTTCGAGAGATGATGTTTGTTGCTGTTTTTTTTTCCACTTGCGGGAAACTGTTGAGAAACGCGGTCACGCTCTGGACCAGCGCGCGCACGCGTTAATTGGTTTATACCGTGTGGTTTGGTCGACAAATTTGATTATTTTTAGAATGATATGATGTTTTATTAACTCAAGAATTTTTCAAGCCAAATATAATGACACCTTGTTGACCTTTTCAAAAGACAAGACTGCCTGTGGTGAGTGAGGAGAGGGAGCTGCAACAGGTCATTCGGCCGCGGGGTTGATACTGATAAGATAAAGGTCAACTATTTTATATCAATACATAGCTCTCATCTACACCTACATATTCAAGATCAATTGATGTCAATTTATCTATCCACATATATGATCCGTATCCTGCAAGATATTTCCAAATTGTATGTACATCCCATAGAACGCCTCATCAAACTCAAGTGCTATACCAACGCCTTTGCCAAAAAAAAAACCTCCCCAAAAGTAAAAGTAATGTATATCACTTTGCCTTCCTATTCGAGCCCCTTGCTAGCTCCTCCTCTACCGCCTCTCGCACGGCGTTCGCATTCTCGTCAAGTTCCTTGTTCCGCTTTATCTCGTGCTCGTCCTCGCCAACCGTGTTGAGTTTTTCGAAAAGCCAGATTTCTTTCATGAGGCGCGTGAGGGAGAGGATATCTTCTGCGGCGCGAGTCTGTCCGGGGGCGGAAAAAAAAATCAAACTGGGTAAGTATTACTGTTTCTCGGGAGAGGAGGAGGTGGTGGTGATGCGCTCACCAGAGCAGTAGCTTCCACGTTGAGATTGTACGTTCCGACAGCAGTGTATGTGTTATCTGGCGTTTCAACCTGACCATAATAATTAGATATCCTCTTTGGTTTCCTAGAAGAGGGGAAAAAGAGAGAGATGTACCTTGGCAGGCGCGATTATGTTCTCGAATCGTTGCAGTAATTGCGTGACATTGGTGTTGATGCGGTCTGCGGATTGATTAGTCTTTCCTTCGAAATCAAGCAAAAAACGTGCTTTGGCATGCAAGGCATACTGTGTAGAGCTTTACTTGTAGCTTGAGAATCCATTTTTTCAGGGTATGCGGCGTGTGATATGAAAGTCATCCAAGTTTACAGTTGGTGAAGGAGAGTTGTTCGCACACGGTGGGTCTTGTTATTGCCGGCATAAAGATAAAGGCGGTATGGTACGTTACGTAGGGCGGTGGGAATTTGATATCAAACCCATGGCACATTATTGAATGTTTATTTTATGAAAAATGTTTAAAATATTATAATTCCAAGCGGTACAAGAATCTATGTTCATATAGTTTATTCTGAAATATATTAAAGGCGCCAAACTCCATTGCAAATAGCGCTGATATGGTCTATCGCACGTATTTTGACTATGCCAAACATTAGCTTAGAATAGAAGAAGAATTCAAAGTGTTAAACATACCATAAATCGTTTGTGAAAGTCAGACCGCAAGAGATCCTATAAATTCATTAGCATAGACCTTTTGTGCAGAATTGGGAGATACCAACGTTGACGAATTCCGGGTTCTGTTTGCTTTCGGTACCGCGGGCTTGGTTTTTGAAGACAACGTCGTCGTCCCATCGGCGTTTCATGTTAAAGTCTTGAGGGTTCAGTAACGGGTTTCCGCGGGCAATGTCGTATTCCCGTTGCTCCTGCTCTTCGGCTTGACGCGCGAGTTCCTATGATAATTATATCCCCATGAGAAAATACTCCTACAAATTTAGACAGGTGATATAATTGGACAATACCTCTTTCTCTTTCTGTTCTTGTCTCTCCTTTTTGATCTTTTCGAGTTCTCGCATAAGCTCGGCGGCTTCGTCTTCTTCGTCATCACTAGACTTAATGTCAGTTTGCAAGACAGTTTAAAACGAAGCAAGTATCGTACCTGTCTTCGTCGCTGCTTTCGCTCTCTGACCCCACAGAATCTGCATCTATATCGCGTGTCTCTTCTAAAACCCGCCGCCTTTTTGCTTCCATGTCTTCATCGTCGAGGTTCTCTTGCACATTGTCTTCGAGCTCCCGTTTACGGCTAGACGTAGGCTCTTCAGGCGAGTCTTCCTTGACACCCTTGGTCTTTGCAAAGTGCGCAGCTTCGGCGGCCAAAAGCTCTGCTCTCATATCCCGTGGTTGGTCTGCATCGCCGCCCTGGCCCGGTTTACTGGGTAATCGGTTAGTTGCCCAGTATTCTTGCAAGTTTGGAGAGATCCAGGTCCGTACCGAACTTTCAGGTGCATGTAAGCAGGGAGAAGGCGTTGGTGGTAGGCTGGGCCACGCAGGGCCTCTTTGCCTTGGGCCTAGGTTTTGATTAGTCGCGACATGCGTCTTTCTTGGATTCGATTGACTCTTGACGTACGGGATCAAACGTGGGGCGATGTGCTGCAAGTAATTAGTTGGAGTACACAATCATAAAATTCAAAATTTGAAAACGTACCTGTAGTCATATTGAATCACGAGCGAGATAAAATGTTCACTGGTGAGGTCGTGAATCTTGATCAAGTGTCGAGGTCTGCGCGGGCAAGAAACAAGGTGGGCGGCTGACCGCCTTCGGATGATTGGCCACCAAGCAAGGAGCGCCATTGATCTGCCGCCATAAGTTCTTTTTTTGGCGGAGCTTCAATAATCAATCAACTCTACTTTTGGAAGTGACCTCGACTGACTACTCCGACGGTCATTTGCACAAGGATAAATGTCGAAAGAGACGGCGCTGTCAGTCGCCGAGCGCGACTTCATTCTCGAAGCTCTGCTCCAAAATGTGCGGCTAGACGGCAGAGACACCAATTCGTTTCGCCCTCTATCGATATCGTTTGGTGAGGAATATGGGCACGTCAAGGTCAAACTTGGGCAGACAAGGTTGGTTGTTCAGTTTCCCCCCCCTTCTTCTTCTAAGATTGTCAGCTAAATGCTTTACCTCATAGCCTGGTTGTGCGAATCTCTGCCGAGGTCTCGAAACCCCGCGATGACCGCCAAGCGGATGGCCTCTTTCTGATCGCTCTGGAGCTTACGACAATGGGGTCTCCAGCATGGGAGAATTTACGGTATGATTAGCCTCTATGATTTATCGACCAGTCTTGCTAATTGATGGACAGCCAAACCGACCTCGAGACGTATGTGTCGCGGGTACTTGACCGTGTTATTCGGCACTCCAACGCGCTGGATACAGAATCTTTGTGCATTTTGAAAGGAAAGAGCTGCTGGCATATCCGCGCCGACGTACATGTGACAGAATTCGATGGCAACCTTATAGATAGTGCCTGCATTGGCATCATGGCCGGCTTACAGCATTTCCGTCGTCCGGATATCGAGGTCAAAGAGGGACAGGTTACGGTATTCAGCCTGGATGAGCGGGTGCCAGTGCCGCTGAATATTACGCACAAACCGCTGGCAATCACATTCCAGACATTCCACGAAGGGAAAGTCCTCATATTGGATGCGACACGCAAAGAAGAGCAAGCATCCGAAGGGGATCTGATTATAGCGCTGAACAACGCGGGCGAAACATGCGCGGTCTACAAGTCTGCAGGAAGCCCGGTCAATGCCATCGAAGTGATCAACAAGACGGGCCTCGCATTGCAAAAAGTGCGGGAGATCAACGCGGTTATCAGCAAAACACTGGAGACCGACTTGGCTCGGCGCGCAAAACAGAACCGCGCCGTGGAAGCCAGTGCTGAGAATGACAGAGAGGGCTGAGATGAAACTCGTGTGCATCTTTTTTTAACAACTACGTTCCAGCCTGCATAGCCTGCATAGCAACATGAGGCCAGTGTGGCACCTCGGGTGTGTCAAACACGGCCAGTATACACAGCCACCGGCGCTGTCCTGTTTCACCAACATGTCCCCCCACCCACGTCCATGCTTGGTTTTTTTTTCTCTCTCTCTTTTGGACACAGGGACCAAAGGATGGCGACTTAGTTGTCAAGGCACGAGGCAAATGCGATATTTGTCCAAAACACTGGGCGAAGCCTGCCTGTCTGGCGTGTTTTGAGTGTATATAACGGCCATAATAGCAACGGTACTACACAGGAGAGCGCATCGTAAGGAACATAAATAATGATCGATAATGCGTAATAATACGAATAGCAGAAACAAGCATGCCGATCATGCCAGGCAGCTGTTTTTCTGGCATTTCCAGGAATAGTTATTTAATAATATCATTAATGTAATTAATTATTTTCAATTTTAATGGTAGTAATTATTAACAGAGTTGACCGGACAGTGGCTGAGGCCCGCCTGCGCGCGCTGGGCCGGCTGATTGGCCGTGCGGGCAAGACAGCGTCTCCAGTAGTGCGTGGCTAGTTCGCCCGCTTCCCTCACCTAAACCAACTTGGTGAGCTGCGCAGTACGTAGTCTCAAAAGCGTCTAGACAGAGCTGCTACTGCTGCTTCAATCTCCGAAAATTCTCATCGCCCAGCATCTTGCACCAACCCTCCTGGTCTGCTTGCTGGCAGCCTTCGTTCGCTTCCCGTGTCTGCGTCCTGGCCGCTCGCTCTCCCTTCGGCATACCCGTCTGTCGCGTAAACATCTCGCTTTTTGGCCAATGCTTCAGGGGCTCCTCTGACCCTTCTCCCCCGCCGCCCGCCTACAACATCCCGGGAGGGCTGTTCGTCCTCTCAGAAGACGATGGCCAGCGGAAGGCCGCCTCCTGGAGGGGGCAGTCATCATCCGCCCGCTGGCCGCGATGCCGACCTGCTCCAGCTCGAGGAGAACCATAACCCGTCCGTCTACAACAGCGGCCAGCGCCCGCCAGTCAACGACGACCGGCTGCTGGAGCAATACAACATCGACGATTCCGAGCAGCCTCGACCGTCTGTCTCGTACGATGATTTTGTCGGGGCTAGAGCCGCCCGAAATGCCGCCGCTGGAAATGCGCACCCCGGCACAAGGATGAATCTCGGTCCCGCAGACAGCGATCCGTATCTGGGCGCCTCCGCACACCGCACGTATTCACAATCTTCAGGCTTGGACAATTTCCAACGATACTCGGATGTGGATGACTACGAAGATGAGCACATGCATGGCTATTACAACGACATGGACGACGACAACATCTCGTCGGGCCATGTTCGTCAACAACACGAACGGAATACTATCTTGGGTCTCGGCGGCGGGCTGGTGGGCAGAGCAAAGAACATGCTCGGCATGGGCTCGGAGTACTCGGAGATGGACTTACCACTGACAGAGACTGGAGCTAGGAATGCAAGGCATGAAAGCGATGCCGGTGCCCCCAAGACCAAAAAGAAAGGCTTCACATCTTCCAGCTTCAAGTTTGGCAGAAGAAAAGTTGATCCAGCAACCTTGGGCCCGCGGAATATCATGCTCAACAATGCGCCTGCCAATGCCACCCAGAAATTTGTCGACAACCACATTTCGACCGCCAAATACAACATCATCACTTTTATCCCCAAATTCCTCTACGAACAGTTTTCCAAATACGCCAACTTGTTCTTCTTATTCACCGCCGCCCTGCAGCAAATCCCTAACGTCACGCCCACTAATAGATACACCACCATTGTCCCGCTCGGTATTGTCTTGTTGGTTTCGGCCATCAAGGAGTTGGTTGAAGATTACAAGCGACGGACTTCGGATACTTCACTCAACACCGCCAAAACATCAATTCTCAAAGGGTCTCAATTCCAACAACAAAAATGGCTTGATGTCTCTGTGGGTGATATCGTTCGTGTCGAATCCGAGGAACCTTTCCCGGCGGATCTCGTGCTGTTAGCTAGCTCCGAGCCCGAGGGTCTCTGCTATATCGAAACCGCCAATTTGGATGGCGAAACAAACCTCAAAATTAAACAGGCTATTCCAGAAACCTCGCATCTCGTTAATCCCAGTGACTTGAGCAGGTTGAGTGGCCGAATGAAGTCCGAACAACCTAACAGCAGTCTCTATACCTACGAAGCCACCCTGACAATGCACGCTGGAGGAGGCGAAAAGGAACTCCCGATATCGCCGGAACAGCTGCTTCTTCGTGGTGCAACGCTCCGCAACACACCGTGGATTCACGGAATTGTTGTTTTCACTGGCCACGAGACGAAGCTTATGCGAAATGCCACGGCTACCCCCATCAAGCGAACCGCGGTTGAGCACGCTGTGAACCTGCAAATTTTGATGCTAGTTGCCATTCTCATTGGCCTTAGTGTTATTACGTCGGTGGGCGACTTGATCATTCGCAAAACTTGGGGTGACAAACTGGCCTACTTGGACTATGGCAACTACCAAGTTGCGAAGCAATTCTTCATGGACATTGCCACCAATTGGGTCCTGTTCTCCAACTTGGTTCCTATTTCGCTTTTCGTCACGATCGAAATTGTCAAATACGCCCAGGCTTTCCTGATCAACTCCGATCTGGATATGTACTATGATAAAACCGACACGCCAGCTACGTGTCGCACATCGTCTCTTGTTGAAGAACTTGGCCAGATTGAATACATATTTTCCGACAAAACGGGTACCTTGACCTGCAATATGATGGAGTTCAAGCAGTGTTCGATCGGTGGTATTCAATATGCAGGCGAGATTCCAGAGGACCGGAGGGCGGTAGCGGGCGAAGAGGGTGGCATTTATGACTACAAGCAACTTCAAGAAAATCTAAAGTCCCACCCGACGCAGTCAGCTATTCACCATTTTCTTACTCTCCTTGCAACTTGCCATACCGTTATTCCCGAGAGGCGAGACGATAGACCTGGTGAAATCAAGTATCAAGCCGCATCTCCCGATGAGGGGGCGCTGGTGGAAGGGGCTGTGGAGCTTGGATACCAGTTCACAAATCGAAAGCCTCGGGCCGTGCAGGTTATGGTGGATGGACAGGAGTACGAATATGAACTGTTGGCTGTGTGTGAATTCAACTCGACGAGAAAGCGAATGTCGACTATCTACCGATGCCCAGATGGTAAAGTCAGGGTTTACTGCAAGGGTGCCGATACGGTGATCTTGGAACGCTTACACCAAGACAACCCAAGCGTCGAGGCAACTTTGCAGCACTTGGAGGAGTATGCCTCTGAAGGATTGCGGACTCTGTGTTTGGCGATGCGCGAAGTTCCAGAGGATGAATTCCAACAGTGGATCCAAATCCACGAAAATGCAGCTACCACAGTTAGCGGCAATCGGCAGGAGGAACTTGACAAGGCGTCTGAACTCATCGAAAAAGATTTCTATCTTCTTGGCGCAACGGCCATTGAAGACAGACTACAAGACGGCGTTCCTGAAACTATTCATACATTGCAGCAGGCCGGGATCAAGGTTTGGGTGTTGACCGGTGACCGACAAGAGACCGCAATCAACATTGGAATGTCCTGCAAGCTCATTTCCGAAGACATGTCGTTGCTCATTGTCAACCAAGAAACTGCAGCTGCTACGAAAGAGGACCTTTCAAAGAAGCTTCAAGCCGTCCAAAGTCAACTTGCGTCTGGAGGCGAGGTCGAGCAACTTGCGCTCATCATCGATGGAAAATCATTGACCTTTGCTTTGGAGAAGGATATGGAAAAGCTTTTCTTGGATTTGGCCATTTTGTGTAAAGCAGTTGTTTGCTGGTAAGTAAAAGCATCCCTTAGGCATTTGGTTCTGTTTTTCTAACTTGCTCCAGCCGTGTCTCGCCTCTTCAAAAGGCCCTCGTCGTCAAGCTTGTCAAACGTCATCTGAAATCACTCCTTCTTGCCATTGGTGATGGTGCCAATGATGTATCCATGATCCAGGCTGCTCATGTAGGCGTTGGTATTAGTGGTGTCGAAGGTCTTCAAGCTGCGCGTGCCGCCGATGTGTCCATTGCCCAGTTCCGTTTCTTGCGTAAACTGCTCCTTGTTCATGGTTCATGGGCATACCAACGTATCAGTCGAGTCATTCTGTTCTCTTTCTACAAAAACATTGCGTTGAACATGACACAATTCTGGGTGAGTAGTATCGCCTGATGTTGTGTGACAGGGAATACTAACAAACGAATCATAGTACGCCTTCCAAAACGCCTTTTCTGGAGAGGTCATTTACGAATCATGGACGCTCTCCTTCTACAACGTCATCTTCACTGTGTTCCCTCCGTTTGTTCTCGGTATCGTGGATCAATTCATTTCGGCTAGGTTATTGGATCGGTATCCACAGCTCTACCAACTCGGCCAGAAAGGTGAATTTTTCAAGATATCAAGCTTCTGGTCTTGGATTCTCAACGGCTTTTATCACTCCCTCCTTGCTTATATCATCGGCGAGGGGATTTTCTATGCCGATCTCAGAGAGCAGAATGGTATGACCACAGGCCATTGGGTCTGGGGTACTTCCATGTACACTGCCGTCCTTGTGACGGTGCTTGGAAAGGCATCCCTCATCACAAACATCTGGACCAAGTACCACGTCATGGCCATTCCTGGATCTCTTCTGCTGTGGTTCATCTTCCTTCCCGCTTATGGTTACGCCGCGCCGGCGATTGGTTTCTCGGAGGAATACTACGGTATTATCCCCGTTGTGTTCTCAATCCCCCAGTTCTACTTGATGGCATTATTGCTACCTGCCGTTTGCCTGCTCCGTGACTTTTCATGGAAATATGTGAAGCGCATGTACTTCCCCCAGTCGTACCACCACGTGCAGGAGATCCAAAAGTACAACGTGCAGGACTACCGGCCGCGCATGGAACAATTCCAAAAGGCCATCCGCAAGGTCCGGCAGGTGCAACGTATGCGCAAACAGCGTGGCTACGCATTCAGCCAAGCTGACGAAGGTGGACAACAAATGAGAATCGTGAATGCTTACGATACGACCAAAGGCCGTGGCCGCTATGGTGAGATGGGCAGCTCACGGCCACTGCAATAAAGCCTGTTCCTATTTTCCTCCTCTCATGCTCTGTTCTTCTATGCTTTTTTTTATCGGCTTAATCCATGACCTTTTGTTTTTTTCCGGTGTGCCATGAAAATTGGAGGGTTGGCGCAGGGAGATCTTGTAATTTTGAAAGTCCTTTTTTTATTATTTTATTATTTCCTTTTTTCCCCGTTTGTATTTATTAGCCTCTTTAGCATTGTAGCGAGTGTTGAAAACAATATATATACTTGTCTGTTTGTGCTGATACTGCATCAAATGTAATTAGTGGATCAATGTAAATTGTATTTGAGATGCCTTGCTTCGTTCGGGTGGACGTGATTGGATTGGCCACAGAGCGAGCGAATCGATGACGTCGCATTTGGGACTTTCCGTCGACCTCAAATTGACCCTCGACAGATCGAATAGTTGAGTCCACTGGCCAGCAGCTTTTGATATTTATTTATACGGAAAAGAATGCGTTCTATCAGCAACAACGCAGACTACGCCATTTTCGCCACTATGTATAGAAACAGCTGAGCCAGCAACAGATATCCGGTTCAACATTGTCTCGATTGATGGATCACGGATCTTCTTCAATGATATATTCTGTCGATTTTTTGATTATTATCTATATCATGTATATATTTATAAAAACTTGAAAAAAAAAAGGAAAAAGGTAATGTATGATCAATGGCAGTGTCACCTGCCAGAGCACCAACATCCTCGCCCATCCAAGAGGAGGAAACGGACCTATCACCGCTGTTTGCAAATCAGCCGCCAATCTTCGTTCTTCCGACACGTCTCGACCTGGAAGAGCTTCACAGTATCGAGGACGAACTGGTCAGGCATGCCGCTACGCTGACATATGATATTTCCGAAGCGAAGATTGTGCTCGGCGCGATCGGGCAGCGGAAACGCGCGGCGTTGGAGTTGAGGGCCAGGGGGGTTTGGACTGAGGAGGTTCTTGTCGAGCAGCAGCAGCAACAACAAAAACAAAAAGTTACGGGATTAGGTGGAGATGGAGAAGAAGAGCCCCCTGCGAAAAAGAAAAGGAGGCTGGAGGTTCCTGCTTCGAAGGAGGAGAGAAATGAAAAGAGTCAGGCTACGGCTGCAGCGGACTTGAGCACGGAGTCAGAGTCTGACGACCTAGACAAAAAGCCTTCAAAAAACGCGGCGAGGCTGAGTGACGATCACCAAAAACGAACTTCCGACAGAAAAAATGATCATCCTAGCATAGTGCAGGATGGTCATGTCAAGGTTCTCAAGCTGGAATGGTTTACCCAGTCTATCAAAGCCGGAACCGCTCTGCCCTTGGATGCCTTGACTGTATATCATGGCAGAGTTGTCGCCCCGCCAGAAGGCTCACAGAAGCCGCCATTGCAAACCCAGACGAAAGGTTCAGCTTCTCATGACTCGCAGGGTATCATCATGCGGGCAATCGGAGATGCGGCGTCTCAACCACCACCTCCATCTTCGCCATACGGCGGGTCAAAGTTCAGCGCGAGACGATCAAAACACCCAACAACATTATCTCAGTCAGGCCAACAACAACAACAACAAACACACCATCCACCTGGTTTATACCGGCAAACAACATCAGAACACGAACAAAGCATTCCTATCCCGCCAGCCCCAGACTGGGTAAAAACCGGGGTGTTGTATGCATGCAAGCGGTCAGCTCCCTTGCACCCACCTAACGAAAACTTCATCAACCAGTTGGTCAAAATCCGGCGGGTGCGCGAACTCACTCTGGACGAGATTGGGGTGCGCGCCTACAGCACGTCTATTGCCGCGTTGGCCGCATATCCATACGAACTCCGCAGTCCGGCCGAGGTCTCCAGCTTGCCCGGCTGCGACACCAAGATTGCCCATCTTTTTGCTGAATACAAAAACAGCGCAACTGGTATACTCCAGGCAGCCGAGGTGCTGGAAACGGATCCCGTGATCAGTGTTATATACCAGTTTTACAAGATCTGGGGCGTCGGCCCCAAAACCGCGCGAGAGTTTTACTATCAACGCCAGTGGCGCGATCTCGACGATGTGATCGAGCATGGATGGAACAGTCTGTCTCGAGTTCAACAGATTGGATTGAAATTCTACGACGAATTTGAAGCTGGCATCCCCCGGTCTGAAGTTACTGACATCGCAAAGATTGTCCGCAGACATGCCCATCTCGTTCGGCCAGGCTGCGAGTATGACGGCCAGGGTATCGAATGCATTGTCGTAGGTGGCTATCGGCGCGGCAAGGAGATATCGGGGGATATTGATCTCGTGCTTAGCCACCGCGATGAGAGTGTCACCAAAAACCTTGTCTTGGATATTGTTGGCAGTCTCGAGACCGAGGGCTGGATCACGCACACTCTGGCCCTGCACATGACAACGTCCAACCGCGAGCAGCAAACCCTCCCGTTTCACGGTGATGCTCCCGACTCGCACCATTTTGACTCCCTGGACAAAGCGCTCGTAGTGTGGCAAGACCCAAACTTTGCAGACGATTCATCATCGACAAAGAGTGCCGCAGAGGAAAACGACGAAACCGGTCGGCAGCACCGCAAAAGCAATCCCAACCCACACCGCCGCGTGGATATCATCATCTCGCCATGGCGCACCGTCGGCTGCGCCGTCTTGGGCTGGTCCGGCGACACCACGTTTGAGCGCGATTTGCGGCGGTATGCGAAAAAGGCGCATGGATGGAAGTTTGATTCGAGTGGTGTGCGGCAGAGGACGAGTGGAGGCGCAGTTGTTGATTTGGAGTCTGCGGGGGAGACATGGGAGGAGAGGGAGAGGTTGGTTATGGAAGGGCTGGGTGTGGGTTGGAGGCCTGCGAGTGAGAGATGCACGAGGTGATTTTTTGCGGCATTGAAGTTGGGGGGTATATCAATTGATATCAATTATATGGTCAATGGTATGTATATACTACTCTTATCTATTTGATTATCTAAAATAGAGAAAATTGGTGATCAATCAATACCGAGAGGCATTTTTGCCAACACTTTCAATGTACCACGGTACTAGAAAGGGATTCCTGATAATAGCCGTATATTTTGTTTGTCAAGAGGCATTACATTCCTTAATCCTTATATTTTGAGTCACATGAGTCGAAATTGCCGGGTACTCTCACTCCATGCCACTTTCTCAACTTTGCGTGGGCATAGGACGTTCCTCGTCATCGTCGGCTCTGCGTTGGCCAACCCACCTCCTCCACGGCTTGTAACACGCCACACTCAGCAAGCCAAAGATCAAGAAACAACCGCAGATACCGCCTCCAATGGCATCGTAGTAGTCTCCGGCCGTCTGCACGCCATCCCAAAACGAGCCAGTGGCGTCTGTCACATTCAAAACGAGGGAGAGTAGTTGGATAACCCCAATGACGATTGCAACAATCACGGTCAGCGTGGTGAGAACGATGGAAAAGTACAGAAACGCGACTGGGTCGCGGGGGTTTTGAGTGTTGTGCAAAGTAGTAGTAGGCTCTAGTCTTGTTTCGGGTTCAAGGTCGGCGTCCTCGATAAGGATCTCGTTCTCTGAGACAAGGGTTTCGGAATCTGGTTTGGCTGGCAGAAAGTGTGCCGCAGGTTGGATATAGAGAGATAGCATTAATGCGCCGTCGGTGGTGTCAAGAAGACACATTCCCGCTATATGTGGTCAGATTTGGTTTTCTTTCTTTTCATAAGAGATTCAGAAAATTCTCACCAGTGAACAGGATAGGGAAAATCAAAATGACCCAGATGTCAGTACCACGAGCAGCCTGGATCGACGAGATGCCCAGCAAGGCGATTTCAGAAGACGTATCAAACCCTAGCCCGAATAGCACTCCCAGCGGGTACATTTTCCAGGGTCTGCTTTATTAGTCGAGGCCAGGCATTTTAAATAAAAAAAAGGAAAGGCCATACCTATCAATTAGTCTAAACATCCTCTTGAGCACCGAGAACAAAATTCCTCCCCCTTCTATCTTCCATGCTTCCGATTCCTCTCCCTCTCTGAGACCAAGGACTTTGCGCATTTGCTTGATAAGTCTGTAAAGAATGTATGCGTTCATAAGACCAAGCAGAATAAGAAAGGCAGCGCTGACGGAGGTGCCAATAATGCCGCCCACCGTACTGAAGCGGTCAAATCTGCTCGACACGGCAGCTGCAGTGGCTGCCACTACTATTGAAGTCACGATGACGATTCTAGACGCTGTTAGCTTGGACGCTGAGAAGGATTCATTGAAACTTACGTCGAATGTCCCAGGGAGAAAAAGGTCCCAACAGTGACAGGTTTTTGCCCGGTAGCAAGCAACCGTCGTGTCATTAGATCAATGGCCTGTACCGTAGACACCAAGGTTAGAAGTCTGCTGGATTTGGGGATAGAGCAGACGGCACATACCGATATATGGTCAGCATCTAGGGCATGCCGCAGACCCAACGAATACGAAATCGCAGCAGTTGAGATCAATGACCTGTGTCATTAGCGTAAGCTCGGTCTTGTGGATTTGTCTACTCACGGGTAAAAGTGCTAGAACGAATCAGTATACACGTCTCTCAAGTATTGAATGTTTAAACTCACCAGGACAATCCCGCAAACTGCCCATACCAATAGGTTGATCAACGCAACCAGGCCGATGATGCCAATTGCTGGCAGGGGAATCTTCTTGATCCCCGGTATCCGGCCATGGATAGTTTCAGCGCGTTGGAGCAGTTTTCGCTTGAGTGGTTGTTTTTGGTATCCATCGTCCACTCGTGCCAGAGCATCGCCGTGAACTAGGAACTGACTGCTCATTTTCGTAGAAACTGGGCGAGCTGCATAGAAACCTCTGCGAGAGGTTCCAGGCAGGCGAATTGGAGAAAAAGAAAGAGTAAAAAAAATCAATCGTTGAGCAGATTTTCTACGGTGGAGCTTAAAAGTAAAGACGGGCAGTCGCGAGCGGGGTGAACCGCAAACAACAACAGCAAAGCTCTCTCGCGGGGCAGGCGAGCATCTACACAATACGCGATAGGCAAGAGAAACTCTGTGCGTTTGGAAGGCCTACAATCTACTTTTTACTTAACACGAGAACACCGACAAAACTTTCTACCTGGGCACCCCACCTTTATCAAAACCCTAGACAGCTCTTATCGCACCGCTCCGACTGGTCTCCAGGATCCTTGGCGTGACTAAGGGCAATCGAGTAATGGATATATTCACAAAATAGCTTCATGAAACCGATCACACCACACTCTTTTCCGTGTCCTGCCTTTCCGTGGCTACTCGTTTCTTGACCTGCTCCCACTCGAACAGTCGCAGGTGGCTCCACAGCGTTCTCCACGTCACCGGAGGGTTTTTGTTGAGAAGAGACCGCCAGATGACTACAATCAGTAGGGTTGAGGGTATCGTCACGACCCAATATATCCATATTTGCTTCGAAGCTTGAAGCTTTTCCTCGCCAAATTCGAAGAATGTCGTGCTGAAGATGGCCTTTCACGGCAAGTCAGAATACGCAGTGCAGGCTGTCAGAAATCGCACTTACCGAGATGAATGTGGCCGGTAGAAAAGTCATGGTCAACAGGCCAATGGATTTCATTACTCGATTGTCTTGCTGGGCAATCCGATTATACGCCTGCATCAACAGTTAATATCCGGCCTTGTAGACAGAGGGAGCATCTGAACATACTACCGTGATTTCGCTCGTCAACCTTGAATAATTAGATATCGACCGTTCTTTGAGGCTCTTCAGCATCTGGATCTGAAAGTCTACATCTTCATGGGCTTGTTCATGAGCGTCCAGACTTAGGGCAACGGGCAATTTGGCATGAATTTTCTGCAGTTGCTCCAAGATCTTCCCAAAAGTCTGGATGCTGACAGCGAGTACTTCGGATACATGGATGGAGTGGCGCGAAATCTCATGCATCGCCTCGAAATCGGGGCCAGCTGTTGGCCGCCTCTAGATTTATGATGGTCAGATTTGGCTGCGTGAGAAGTTCAGACATACCAACCTTTTCGACTTCTCGAATGGGGTCTCTGATAGCCCACACTGATTTATCGTTTAAGCGCACAATCTCTTGCAGCAGGGGAATGTGCATCGCGAACGGATCGTCAAAGTTGACTGCTGTATTCTCCAAAATTGTTAACAGTGTAGATGGAAGTTCTTCCGGTGTGTCGATGCATAATATCTGTTGCCGCGAGCCAAGAGCTTCCCAGCGACTTACAAAGGTCATTTCGTACCATTTGTAGTCTTTTCCGTCGGGGAGCTTATATGGGTAAATCATCTTTACGAGACAGCGATACCAAGTGCCTGACTTGTCAGCTTTCTTTCTTTCTTTCTTTTCTTTTCTTTTTGGAGGGTTGATGTTCCCACTCACTATAACTTTTCAATCGCTCGTCTTCATTATGACTGAGTCGAGAACCGAAAAACCCGTTGATCTCAATGCCCATCTTCGAGGCCAGGAGGGCCGGAGCATTGAACTGGCGAAAGATGCCGCCTTGTCCCTCGCGATAGTTTTCCTTTGGTAGGAATCTGAGTCCAGTTGTTCAGCATTAGGTCCGGTGTTTTTTTTTTTTTTTGTTTGTTTGTTTCCGTGGAATCAAGTTTCTCACATATAGCAGCATTTTGGAAGGCTGGCGATCTGGCCGGACTTGTTAGAATTGTTCAATCACATGGCACGAGATAGCAATACTCACACTTAGGTCATATACATCTCCTATTTCCCAAAGTTCTGATGCTATGCGGGTAATATTTCCAATCAATTTACCGACTCCGATTTAGCTTCCACTCAACTCACATTCGTCAAAATATAGGATTTTTGCAACAGGCGGCAGCACAGTTGTCATTGTTTATTTTACAAGCAGCCAATAATCGGCGATATCGGACTGTGAATACCTTGCGAAAAGCAGTTCTGACGATTTTTTTTTTGGGAACTTTTGAGCTTGCCGAGTTTATTAGATGCATTGATAGCGCCGACTAATTTACCCAGCCTCGTTGCCAACCAAACCCCGCCGATCGTCACACCAGCTGGTTTACGAGAAACACAACGCTAACTTGGGATCAACTGGTATTTTTTTTGGCCGTTGTGATTTTTCTGTACTACACTTTTATAGGAAATTGTTTCCTCTTTGGGGCGTATGTTTTGATTGTTACTGTGGGGCACTCTAGATGTTTACATGTACGTCAGGTAGGATTGGTTACATTTAAGATAGGGGATAAACTCAAAATTTATAAAAATATAGAATTGGTGAGAAATAATCTGGAAACTCTAATTTTGAATCCTTTGAAAAATAGATAATTATATACATGTGTGTACAAAAGAAATGTTGAAAAGATAGGGAAAAAAAAAAGGTACAAAATCGTTTTCGTAAACATTTCGTGGCTCATGTCAATCATCAAGTCATCAATTGATATGGTCATCCGAATTTTGCCATTTGGGCGTTTATGGATGAGCCATTTCAAAGTCAGGGATAGTCTCATCTTGCTGTGTGTATGTTACACTTGGAGCAAATAGAGACGGGCGATCTCAGGACATTCGTGGTGTCAACTGGTCGCCATCTGGCATATCCCATTGGGAGAGATATCCGCTCAGCGTTCCTCGCATACGGACGCGAGCTGGACTCTTTGGGGAGCAGTGCTAAGCAACACTTGTTTGTATTTGTTTTGGCGGGGTGTCTCTTCTCGTGAAGATTCAATAAAATCAACCCACAACAGGTACTGTCACTGGACTCGGCACCCACATGGTAACCATGGGTTTGTTTTGATGAAACTCGGGGCCCATCAGGATATTCCACTCATTGCGCGTAATCGGGGTCACGTCCGATGCCGACACGGGCGTCTTGGGCCCCCGTTTGGGGGTGGCTGCGCGTGAAGGTGCGCGGGAGTGAGAATGCATCATGATGGGTCGAGATTGGTTTGTGCCGGGGCGACGGACGCGGGGTCCGGCGCGCATGACTGGAGGGGTGCGAGAGGCGATTTCTCGTCGTGCTGGGGTGGGAGCAGCAGGCTTGGATTTGGGCTTGGGCATGACGATTCCTTCTTGGTTAAAGCGCTCCTTGTACGCGATGGACACCTTTTTGAGCAACTCGTCGGACACGGGGAGGTTCTGGTAGATTCTGTGGAAAAACGCAGGGCTGAAGGGGCGGCCCTGGCAGTTGGTGATGGTCTTGTGCAACAGGGAGACGCAGGACGAAATGTATTTTTCCTCGTGGGCTGGGTTTTTCTTGCAGAGTTCTTGCGAGGCAGCCAGGACGCACAGACGGCGCTTGAGTGTGTAGATGCGGTCGACGTTGAGCACGGTGAGGCCTTCTTGGCTAAACAAGATTTCGTTTTGGCGCAGGGACTGCTCGACCAGGTACTCGTTCTTAATGCGCATGGCAATGTGCTGGCTAAGGGCGTCGGTCCAGCTTTGGCCGAGCGAGAACTTGCGCGCGCCCTTTTCGACGATTCTGTAGAAAATCTTCCAAGACGCAATGTCGAGCTCTGTCACGGGGATGACGACCAGGTCGGCAGCTTGGCCCGTGGGCATGGGCTGGCCGCGGCCGACGAGCAGGGTGACGTGCAGCGATTTTTGTTGCAGTTTGTGAGAAATGTATTCGAGGGCGGGCAAGGTCGAGGATGTCAGGGCGTCCGAGTCAAAGTTGAAGTCTGGGCTGAGTGGTGGGGAGATCATGTCGGATGTGATGGTCCGGGGGGAGCTGGGTCCCGTCCCGATGGAGAGGGGAAGTCGGATGCCGACCATTTTGTGTGTGTGTGTGTGTTTGTGTATGTGCGTATGTTCTCTGAAAGGAGAAAGGGTTGGAAGCCTGGAGATGGATGATGAAGAGAACGGAAAAGAGGGGAGAACTGGCAGAGATGATATAGCTGCTGCGTCCTCCTGACAAGGCTCCCTGAGTCTAAAGATAGGAACAGAGGTGGTTGTCTTCCCCCTCTTTTTCATGCACGCTACCCTTAGCTCCAGCGGTGACGGGCAGCTCGTTGCCAATAGATGCCAGTCACGCTGCATTGCGAGCAAATTAATTGAGGGGGAAGTTGCCGTATCCGGTTAGCTGCAGTCTAAAAATGACAGCAAACAGATCAAGCTCCCGTCCATCCCAGCAGCGCTATTGGCCAGACCTGCTTTAGCACAGGTAAAAATAAACTTAACCAGGTTAAATGCCGCCCTGTCAGCCAATCAATGCGCGTCCAATGTGATTCACCTGCATAATCGCTGTGACGGCTCTGCAGCAAATTGGGTAAAAATAGGGACTGGAAATTAGCTGCCATTTCGCCATCGGTACTTAATTAGCCCTTGTTATTCTTAGACAGTACACGAGAACAAAATAGGGGTTGTCAATTGTAGCGGGTAATAATATGGTACTAATATTAATCTCTCGCGGAACACGCTTTCCACGTCTTGTAGCAGTCAAACAAAGGGATGTCTACACGGACAGCAAAGCTGAACCGAAGCGCTTTACTAGTATATACTAATATAGAGCCTGCAGATGTCTACAACTCTGATCCTGTTAAACCATCAAGTCAAAGAAAAGGGGCGCGCAAAAGAGAACCATTTCCCACCAATCATTATTCCACAGAGGCGCTTGCTACGGTACAATTTACCGCAGTACTACCCAATTAGGCAATTCCAGCTGCACAACAAGATTTACGCTAGGCAATATCGAAGAACGAAATCCATCTAAAAGAAGCCACGAAGAACCCCCCATAAACTCTATTGAATTGACTGATAGGACAGCAAGCCAACAATAATGATCATGGCAAAAACCAACAGCGCTAGCATCTGTCCAACCATCCTCCAGCCTGCAAGCCATTGACAAGCGGGGCCGGGCATTACGCTTTTAAAAATGTATTGAGTCATGAGATGGTTTATAAATTTCACAGAGCGTTATAGGACTCGGGAATAATGCCCTGCTGAGAAAGAGCCAACACTACAACAATTAAATTTATACGGAAATATGTCCTATGACTCTATTTGTCTGCGGACAGCTTTCCGCGGAATCCCTCGCTGTGCACCCGGGGGGCCAGCGCGGGACATTAGTCTAGGACCAAGGCCCACTAACAGGTCCACGACGCGCTTGAATCTTCACAATCTCCCCACAGAATCGAATCAGCCTTGCACTGTGCAAGGTTCTTGACAAATGGCCACCCGCAAAAATCTGGACTTTTCTCTACGCGCTATCAATTAATTATATTTAATTAAACCTTGACGCGGAGAATCTTTAACGCTTTCGCGTCACGAATTATGACATCCTATATTCACGACACAACATGGTTACTTGCTAGCTTCTCTTTACTCACTGCTACCATCAGTGCCATAATCAAACCTACCAGACAAACATTCATTGAAGGTGCCAAGTACAACACACTATGTTTCTCTCCCATCAGATCCGGGACAGTTGTTTTGGGATTCGCCATTTATTTGATTCACTTGCGACTCTCGAATACTGCCGAAATACATACAGGGTTAAAGCTCTATTCGCGCCTTTACATACCGTCCGAGTCATCCGAGATCCGTCGCGGATTCTGGCCGTCTTTTGCTCGGCGCGCTTTTCTCATCGGAGGAACACTGTTGCTGTACGCGGCGCTGCTAGCATGGACGAGTTATCGATGGCTCCATATCTTCACGACGTGCTTAGTCGCAGAAGCTGTGTTGGCTGAAGTATTAATTTTCTACAGAGACTCTTCAACTGATAGGTTTACCCTCCGCATTAACTGGCCTCATTATACTTTGCTGATTGCGGAGCCGTTTCTTAAACCTGGTCATTCCGTCCATGACCATGTCGGCAATGCCAGCGGAACAAATGGAATTGTGGAAAGGAAAGGGGATGGACATACAGCAACGCCGTCCAAAGACAATCTCTGTGATCGCATACAGCAACTTTGGCCGACAGAACCCGACCTAGACATTACTTTTGCCGTGCATTCCATTCCTCCAGAGCACGAGCCGACGTTAGAAAAAATCTTCTCACCGCATGTGCGTTATTCGCGGTGGACGTGTGGGCATTGGCGTTGTCTCGTCTATACTGTTTCACGCGCCTTGATACGGATCATCTCGTTTTCTTGGTATCTCGAGCAAATATCAGTCGCCTGGCTACTGCACATTGACCTACAGCCAGTAACACTACGAGTGTCTGATATGGTGTTGGGAAATAATTTACTCGGAGGCATTTTGACTATGGTATACCAAATCTCTCTTCTGTTAACTCTCTTCGCCTCTGGCTTTATTTTCTCTCTGGCTCTCATTATTCGCTTGCGCAAACAAGAGCGGATAAAGCGAGCTTTCCAAGAGGTTGCCGAAACCGCACCGATCACCTACAAGGCCCTTGACATGGTTTTTGGAAGACAGCTCATGCCTAGCATCCTGGGCTATTTAGTCACTCGGGGTTTGTTCCCCAACGACCCGTCGCTGACAAGGGAAGTGGTCTCATATGCCATTGAGATTGTGGTGATTCTCATAATCTATATTACGGGCTATCGGCTCCTCTTCAGTTCACCTAGATCAGAAAACACTGAATTGCCATCCACGTCTAGCCCATTACTGGAGCCAAGCATGTCTCCGGGTCTCCTGGGACCGGCGACTACGGCAACTGACAATAACAAAGAGGCTGGAGATAAATCCAAGTATTCTTATATTCTTCCTAGTCCTCGCTTTCAGATATTCCGCTTGGCAATCTGGATCCCTGCCGTGACTCTAGCAATTTTTGTCATGACTGATGCTATCAGATAAGTGGGTTGATCCCAGCACTGAGGATTTGGCGCATTACGCTTGTCCCTGCAAATTACCCATCTCAAACTGCGCCACGAGAAGGATAAGATGAAGAATGCTAAGCCTGGCGGTGCTACGTGCCACGCGCTGCCCCCGCTGCGCTATATGGGACAGTTGTTGGTTATTCTATTATAGAATAACCGCCCAGTTGAAAGCCAATAGTTTGGGCCACCAAGACTGGTGAAGGTCAAATGCCACCAGGTTTACTCGAAATAGTACCAGTTCTTTTTGTGCATGTGAACAACAGCAGTCTTCGTTTCATCATTTCATTCTGTAGTAAGGATACATATACATGTGGACAAAAAATCAAAAATATTAGCGCTGGCTAGTATATATATGTATGTACATATATATGAATTTTTTTTATTTTTATTTTTTTTGGGCTTTCCCTTTCTTCTCGGAGAATAAACCCAATCGATATCGTCATTAAAGATTTGCTGAGCTTGCCATTGGCTGACTTGTCGGTCCACGTCAACAGGCCAAAATCTGGCCGCGGAACCCCCGCCTTGATGCCCTTGATGTGGGGAATCTTCTGCATCTGGCTGTTTGCAGTAAATATGACAGCATTTGACTTTAATGGTTAGCTCTTATAGTTCTTGCGTAATAATACTTCATATGGCGTGGGAAGAGAAGGGAAAAAAAAAAAAAAAAAACCGGGTAAAATGCAACCTATCTAAATCGTCTGGAGTAAGTGGTGGTGACATTGTCTAATCTGCGCCAAACGCCACGAGCACAACCTATGCAAGTTTTGAAATGTTGTAACAGTTCGAGCCTCTACAAAAAGAGAGAGAGAGAGCGAGAGAGAGGAGGAAAAAAAAAAAAAAAAAAAAAAAAAAAAAAAAAAAAAAAAAAAA
>CVMT01000008.1:433249-471962 GCA_000985935.1 Talaromyces islandicus | reverse complement strand
AAAAAAAAAAAAAAAAAAAAAAAAAAAAGAGCTGGGGTTGTAGTGACATTCTGCAGACCAGGTGCGTCTTCACCCGTCATCGCCGGAAGCGGACGCCGCCCGTAACCGCAGCGCCGACGGCCATGAAATCATAGCATTGCATAGTATACATATATTAATATATACTATGCATATTAATAAATTGATATATAGCTATTGACTTTATTTATATAGTAGCACCATGTAACTGCTATCCATATGCACTTCGCATAAGCTGAACCGTTCCATTGCCCGCAGTGCAAAGTTGAGCCAATCCGAACCTGTAAATGCCCCCGAACGCCATAGTACTATCCTAAAAATCATAATAACCTGTAAAATCTTGTCATAAGCGAGAAAAGACACAGTTGAAATGTCAAAATTAAAGCCCAGCCTCTACCATAGGCCGGCACCTTCGTCTTGGTATGGGCTGTCTTCCACTGCTGTAAAATAGTCGTCAATGTCCTCAGCGTCATCCGATGCATCTTCTTCAGTCGGGAACAAAGCTGAACCTGACGCCCCCACAACTAAATCTGGCATCATGTCCTCTGCATCATCTTCCAGCGGCCAGTCAAAAGCCGCCGCCTTGTCTTTCAACAAGAAATGGCCAAAGACGAGGACCGAGTTGAAAAGTTCTTTGCCCGTGGGTACAATGTCATCCGGAGGGAGCAGGAACCCGTACATGCCCTTGTCACGTAACTTGATCTGGTATGCGTATTTGGCATGAAGTTGATTGTAGAACCAATCCAGAGCGCTGCCCCCCGTACTTTCCACATCAGCGATACGATGCTTCGTGCGCGATTTGTCCGAGACGACAACCCCTTCGCACGCCGATCGGACACTGTAAAATTGTCGATCGGTCATCCGAATCGCCTTGGCAAGACCAAAGGCCAGCTCTTCCAGGTTTTCCAACGTCGGCGGGACGGTTGTGCAAGAATACGAGTACGGATACAGGATCTGCTGCGAGTAAGAGTGAAGATCGAGGAAGCCAACAAAATCAATCTTTCCGCTCTGGGTCTGGTTGTAAGCCCACTCGGCCACCGACTTGGTTTCAACACTCTCGAAAGGTTCCTTGCCCGCGTAGCTTTCCGAGCAAGGATTTGCCCGGGTTCCCTCGCCATCCCACTCATAACCCCAGGACCGGTCGAGGTCGATTCCTGGGCAAAAGTGTAGCCCGGTCTGCTGTCTATTTTTGCGCCATAAGCGATCCATTTCCCAGGTATAGATGTACCCATCGGGGTTGAGGGTCGGAACCAGGATCCAATCAAACTCTTCCAGTATGGTCGTGATTGGGGCCGATTTTCCATATTCGGTCATCAGCTTGAAAGCGATATACGTCACAGTGGACGTGCTGATCCATTCGCGAGCATGCGACCCCCCAGCAATAAACACTGTTTTCCGCGGTTTTCCACCCTCCGAAACAGATGGGCGCACACCGAGTCGAAAGGCAGGGATATCCCGTCCCTCGTAGGTCACACCTATGTTGATCACCTCCACGTGAGAAGGAAACATGGACGCCATGAGGCGCATCCACGGCAGTATAACTGAAAAAGGCTGATAGTCGTTAAAAAATAGATCCGGGGTGCTCGACGATCGGAAAAGAGGGCCGCGGTTAAGTTGTTGCGCGTGGCTGCCGGATGGATAAGATGCGTAAATCAAAGCCGGAAGATCGTCGATGAGCATTGTATGCGCTTTTTGCAGTGAATTTGGTAGCAAGCCCAGCAATGATGGTATCTTCGCAAGGATTCTCATGTTAGCACCCTATTTGTATCTTGTTTTTTAGGCAACGCAAGCACATACGACCTCCTTTGCTAGCCGGATGTCCACAAACTCATCGGTGGAATCCCAGACATCCAGGAAGAGAATGTCAATTGCGTCGGACAGGGCTTCGACTTGGTCGGGTTGCTGCAGCTGGAAACGAAGAACGACATCACTGCTGTATCGGCTCCAGGCCTTGGGCTGTGGAAGCCGTGATCCGGGCTTGTTGCACGTCTGCTTCTCTTTGGAAATGCCCCAGATGCGTTCGATAACTGAATCTCGCAGTCTGGTCCAAGGCCGCCAGGAAGTGCGTGGCTGGTGTGTAAACTGGAATGGTTCCGATGGCGCTGGGGTGGTGATATCAGTGGCAGCGGGCACGGCAGTCGCTGGGCCGGCCAGCAAGAGCACGGCGCACAAGACAGCGAGTATCCAATGCAAGCGATCCATGCTGGAGACGTCTCGTCAGGACAGAGTGGAATCGTAGGTCAAGAGGCCATGAGGACTGCGCCAATGATCCCTGATGCTGGGCTGGACCAGAGATGCGACCGAGCATCGGTTTCACTTAACTATCAGGCGCGGCGAGGGGGAGCTGAGTTGCCACGCCGCTAGGCTGTTCTGGGACTAGGGTGCTTCCACAGGCTGCCACAATAATAATAACGATAATATCATCATTATTATCATCATCATAGTAGTTATGGTGGATTTCCACACGTAATAATACACCAATCGTAACTGTGCTGGTGTTATCGTGCCATTGCAGCACAGCGGGGAACCTGCTGCTCGCCCACAGGCCCATCCAGACCATCCGGCCCATCGTAGCAGCGAAACCATGCTGCCTGCTTCTAGAACGCGGCCACTTCTGGCGACATGGGGCAGAGAAAACCACGAAATCTGATACACCAACCTATGCATCAGGCGCTGTATCTGCCGGTCTTGATCGTCTTCCCCGTTCCACATGGCTGTCGAGTTCTTGGGAGTGGTTCGGAGTGGTTCGAGTTTCCCAAAATTGAAACTCCGCCATGGCCGCAGAACAGAAAGATCAGCAGTCGTAATACGTAGTCATGGTAATTAATAGTAACATCCTTTTCGTTGTTGCGAGGGCGGTGCACGTGAGGCTTGGGCCTGGGCCCGAGGGGTGCCTGCCTCAACCGCCAGGCGGATTGGATTAATCGCTACGTGAAGGTCTCCGTACTCTGTGTGTGCGTGGTCTCTCCAAGCACGAGTATTCCTCATGCTGCCTCTATGAAAGACTGGCAGAAACGCTGTTCGTCTGCATTGATAGCAAAGAAATAAATTCGCAACGCCAAACAAGACTAGCCTGGCATACTTGGCCCCGGACAAGCGCCGCCAACCTGGTAGGATGACCTAATCTGTCACCAACTTCTCTCCACCGTGTCAGCCCCAGTTGAACAGCTTTCCTCATCCACGCCGCGTCAACCCGCCTGTTCTGTTTTGTTTCCCCGGTCAACGACTAATTATGAAAAGATTGCTCACTCTCGTTTGTCAATAGGCGCCCCCCTTCCTGTACCGTGGCCGCCGATCATAGGAGGAACATTCAGGGGAGAGACCCGTACCACGACTTGACGACCTTGCCCGTATTTACCCATTGAGCCTTGTTCTGATCGCCATAGCGATGCTCCAAAAGATCATTCGAACAAGGCGCACATTATAGCCTCCTACAAATCCTCGTCTTCCTTTCAATCCGGCCGTCAAACTCGTCTGTTTCGAGCATGAACCGATAGGTTGCCCTCAACCACCTATATCCCCCCTCCAGATCTTGCCTTCGCGATGCATTGGAACCGTCCTCGGCTGGCGCCCCCGGATACAAATAGCAATGGCCTGAAACGCTACAGCTTTATGCTCCCAACCAATGCAGCTCGCCATAGCGAACATGCCCCCCGTCCCTCCGTGTCGCCGGCGGCCGGGGACCGACGCCAGTCGGAGTCGGGACCTCGTCCTCAACGGCGCGACTCGCACTTAGACGACGGTAGCATGGATGAGACGGAGCCGTATAAACACGACAATGCGAATGGGTACAATTCCACCGTCCAAGCTTTCGCAGCTGGTCCGACCCCAACTGCCAAGAGGAACCGCTTCAGTGTGCTGCGATTTCGCCATGCCTCTGATCCTCAGCTTTCCGCAACTTTTGCCCGCAACGAGCCTGACGTGCCCCCAGTACCTGAAATGCCACCTCGTGAGTTGTCCTGGTCTGCCATTTCTTTCTTTTACTAACCAAACGGTCCAAGCACCAACGATTATAACAACCGCGCCCACTACCGCTTCCAACCTGGACAAGTCTGCCCGAAAACCCGGCTTATTGATTAGAAAGAAATCGAGAGAAGCATTTGGGTTTGGGAATACACAGGACTCAGGACATGCAAAAGGCCCTTATTCACAGGCTTTAGCTGGCTCCTCTGCTATCAACGAAGAGCCGGGACGACTTTCGACTTCTTCATATCGCAGTGGGCCTATACATCGTCAGCCAGATTCGGATAACCGCTTTTCAGAGTCCTCAAGGTCGGAACAAAGCTCAGGCGACAGGGGATCGACGAGAAGCATTAACTCTCACCCGAAAAAGAAGTTTAGTATGCTCCGTTTGAAAAGGAGCCGCGGCCCGCTGTTCCCCCTTCCTGTCAAGCTCCTCCCTCCTGGGTCCGACACATCCACCAATGGCCGAAGGTCGCCAATCTCGAATGAGGACGGTCGTCCTTCCATAGACCCCGTCACACCAGACGGAGACCGTGTTTCGCCGTTACCATCCCCCACCCAGTCTTCTGTCAAACTATCGTCTCCAAGGGCTATCAATCCACCCCGTCTTTTCCGCAAGGACTCTACCACCTCGGCACATTCAACAGCATCTGCCAAAGCCCGCCAGGGACGCGGGCGATCCTCAACCCTGAACTCGCTTATAGACGCTGCTCGAAGTGAAGACGATCCGCACAACTCGTCGACAAACCTTGCATCCGGTCGAAATTCAACTTCCACTACTGGACGCAAGAGTTTCGGCGACATCTTCAACATAAGCAACAAATTGCGCCAAAACCCTGATCTCTCTTATACCCGAGATGGCCGTGCAAGTCCAAGACCGCCGGGCACCCCTGGCTCGGATTCCAAGCATGCCTCAAACTCGGCTTCGCAGGATAAGGTATCGTATCCTGAACGTACAGAAGACGACACTCCTGCAACGTATCTGTCCAAACTCCAAGAGGCAGTGCACAGGGGATCCATTGCCACGATATTGTCAAAATCTGATGACGAATTCTTCAAGGTTGCGCTGCGCAAGTTCATGCGGACTTTTGCTTTCTTTGGGGAACCAATCGACATGGCAATTCGCAAGCTATTGATGGCGGTTGAATTGCCAAAAGAAACTCAACAAATCGACCGATTTCTTCAGAGCTTCTCGGATCGCTACTATGAATGTAATCCAGGAATATTTGCATCTACCGGTATGGTCACTGCTATTATTTAACTTTCCAGAAATTTGTACTAACACGGGGTTCTAGACCAAACATACTTCATCGCCTTCTCTATCCTCATTTTACACACCGACGTATTCAACAAGAATAATAAACGAAAAATGCAGAAGCAAGACTACGTCAGGAACTCACGTATTGACGGGATATCAGAGGACATCCTGGAATGCATCTACGAGAATATTTCCTACACGCCGTTCATTCATGTTGAAGACGAGCTCAATCTCAGCGCAAGGCAAATGCCAAAGAAGAGAGGTCTCTTGAAAGCGGCTAGCTCCGATCAGTTGTCACGGGTATCAAACCAGCCCGTGGACCCTTACGCGGTCATTTTAGACGGCAAATTAGATCACCTACGCCCAAGTTTGAAAGAGGTCATGTTTGTTGATGATTCTTACAGCTTTAGCGGTGCGGAGGAACCCGATGACATTGAGACTTTGCATCAGGCTTTTTTGAATTCGTCGATTTTGCAAATTGTGTCGGCAAGGTCTCGACCAGACGCTTTTATGACTTCCGCATCCATTGATAACCCCATCGACTCTCATCCTGGCTTGGTGGATATTAAGGTAGTCAAGGTTGGGCTGCTTTGGCGTAAAGACCCAAAGAAAAAGAGGGGCCGTTCACCCTGGCAAGAATGGGGTGCTCTTTTGACCTCTTCGCAGCTGTATTTCTTCCGCGACCTGTCATGGATCAAGTCCCTCATGGCTCAATACGAGAACCAGCACAAACGGGCCAAGCTACCTGTTGTGTTCAGGCCACCTGTGGCCGATTTCAAGCCGGATACTATCATGTCAACGTCTGATGCGGTCACTTTGATTGACGCTGATTACAAGAGACATAAACACGCATTCCTTTTTGTTCGCCACAATGGGCTCGAGGAGACCTTCCTCGCAAATTCTGATGCTGATATGAATGACTGGGTAGCGAAATTGAACTACGCGGCCACCTTCAGGACTACGGGCGTTCCATTGAAAGCCACTGTTGGCGCAAGGTACGAAGGTCGAAGGCACCAAAAAGCGATACGCATGAACTCGATATCATCGGAGAGTTCCCAGACGCAATCCCAGGCTCAGACAGAAACTCAGCCTGCCCATAAAGATTATGTCGATCCGCATCTCGCAGAGGAAATGTCTGCTGCCCGCCAGCAATTGATGGCACAGAGGATTACCGAAGCCGATGAAAAGTTGTCTGATTGCCAGAAACAACTTGACGACCTGCTCAGAAACGCCAGGCACCTCCAGCTTTTGACGCCGGTGCATACTAGAGCGCGAGAGAATGTCATTCTCGCTGCTGGGCGCATGTCTGCAAAACTCAAATGGGTTCGGTTTGACATATGGCGGACCAAATGCTACAGGCAATTTCTGGCCTTAGACCTCGGTCTTGAAGATAAGGTATCCGGGGATGCAAATAATCGAGCTTCGTTCGCAACAGCCAAAACAAGCCTTGTTTCGTTGAAAAGGCTTGACTCTGTACAAAGCTTCTCGACAGCCCAACAGAGTAATGATACCACTACGGCGGATTCTCCTTCAGGCCCGGCCGAGGATCCGATGAGTCCAGGTTTATTTGCATCCCGACTTTCGTCTGATGCCCGGCGGTTAAGTACCACATCAGCAATATCTTCGGAACATCCTTTTGATGACCAACAACAAACGACTGGAATTTCCTCTGAACAAGTGCCGGGCCCCGCCAATTCTAGCCAGACAAAAGTGGTTGAACGGGATCCGTCAGTGTTTAGCTCCAAAAGTAAAGCCGAAGCAAACAGTTTGGGTTCTCCAAGTCTGAAGCCCAAAGCGAGTGTCTCAAACTTTGATGACGGAGAAGAGCGGGTTCTTCGTGAGGCAGGACTTCTCACTGTCGATGAGCCTCCAGGGACTAGCCAGGTGTCCGGGTTGGCAGAGGAGGTGGGAAGTAACGAGAAACTGGCAGAAGAGAAAAGTGACCTCAAGACAGGGGATCTTCGGAGCCGCAACCGCCGAAGCCTACAGCGAACCCTGAGAGATTCTCACAACAAGCCTCATCACCAACGAAGCAAAAGGGGCCGGGATTCAGCATCGAGCATTCCTCCGGCTGACAGTCTCAGCGGTGGTGAAGGCGAAGTGCTGTCCAGAAAGGACACCAATTTCACACTGCACGGAAAGAAGGCTTCCGTGATTACCTTTGGTTCTGAGTGGCAGAACATACCACCCGAAGAGAGATTGAAACTTCGGAAGCCTGCAATGTCGGATGAGTCGAGGCTGTCGGAAACCGGAGCTGCCGGCGATGCGCGCGAATCCACACGATCTGCATCGGTCCATAGCACCAAAGCGCAATCAACGCGCAGCGCTAGCACGGCCACGGCGAGGAGCTCTCGCTATTTAGAAAGCGCATCAATTGCTGGTGGGATTCCAGAGGTACCCTCGTTAGATGCTTTGAAAAAGGAGCAGGCCGGCCCTTCTTCCGTTCAAGGCAAAGAAAATGAGGCCGATACCATGGCCGCGGCACCTGCGAAGACCGGCGAGGTCGCAAAGGACGGCATGGATGGTCGTGAAAATGGCGAGTTTGTTGAGCAAATCTCAGCCCAAGACAACACGAGACATAGCCCTCATGAGCAAACTGTTGGCGCCTAGAAATATTTTCTTACTGGTCTATTTGATTTTCATTTTATTCGACTTTTTGTTGCTTTCTTGATACCCCGTACTCCCATCATCGGCCATCCAATCTGTTATACCTCTAAATGTCGCAACTTTCCTTCCTCATATGGCTAGTTTTTTCTTTTCTTTTCTTTTTTTTCCTTGTCTGTTTGATCGATTTGGCTTCTGGTAGCATACAGGTAGATTGTCGTTCCTTGCCCTACGATTTTTGGGATTGGTCTTTTGTTCGTGGGTCATGTTTCTCGGGTTACTGTATTCCTTGTGAGCGGGACGCACGCATTACTGGGCGAGCGATTGCATTGCTGTTTGAAAAGCTAGCATATTGAAATAAATATATTGTGTACTCATTTTCTACAAGATTAATGACAACTGGTCCTGTAAATGTCGACCCACAACGTCATGAAGCTTTGCCGCCCCACACGCCTCCGCGGTGCTTGGCCCGAGCTTAATTCTTCTTCCTACACCACCCTGGAGATTTTCTTTTTTTCTTCTATTCTTACAAAAAGACAAAAACAACACCAGGCAGAAGTTCTAGCAACACAATAATGGCGCACTCAAAACGCAACACCTCCCTCCCCCACTTCACCTCCTACGAACGCTCCTTACTGCGCTCGACCTGGGGCACCCAACGCACGCGGCTCTCGCGCGAGTCCTTCCTCCCCTTTGGCTCGTGCCAACTGTGCCTGCAACCCGCGCGCGCGCCCGTCGTCGCCTGCGCCGCAAACGGGGATTTGTTCTGTCGCGAGTGCGCGATTAGCGACCTCCTAGCGCAGAGAAAGGAGATCAAACGCCTGGAGAAGCTGCGGGAAGAGGCGCGCAAGCGCATTGCCGAGGATGACGCGCTGGTGCTGGAGCAGGCCAAGGCGAGAGAGTTGAGGGAGTTTGAGTTGGTTAGTATGGGGATTGTTGACGCCAATAAGCATTCGAAGAAGAGAAAAGCGCCAACGATGGAGGATGGGAAGAATAATAACAGCAACGGGAATAATAACAAGAATAATAATAATAATACTGATAACGAAGGGGGCCATGTTGAGGAGGAGTTTCGGCAGCGACAAATCGAGGACGTTGATGGCAAGCGGAGGAAGATTTTCGAGCTGGGCGAGGCGGAAATTGCGCGGTATACACAGTCGGAGCAGGAAAGACTGAAAAAGGAGATTGAGCGAGAAAAAGCAGAGTCAAAATCCGCCCTGCCTTCCTTTTGGGTCCCCTCGTTGACGCCCGCAACCGAAAACGACGTTCTCTCCAAACCAGTGAAACTGACCCCGATATGCCCTGGGTCGACGGACGACGGAACGCGGCATGAGTATTCGCTCAAGACGCTGGTTGATGTCCACTTTACAGAGGAAAAGGCAGACGACTCTACCTCTTCGTCTTTGTCTCGCGTGTGTCCAAGTTGCAAAAAGGCGTTGACAAATGGTCTGAAAGCGATGCGTATGTTATTACCACCAGCCTCTTAAAAGGATTGAGCTAATTTGAGTTGCTAGTAACCAAACCCTGTGGCCATGTGATCTGCCAGCCCTGCGTTACAAAATTCATGACGCCCGAGACTACCATCGACCCGCACGACAAATCTAGTCATTCGGAATCGACCGTTGGTCGGCTTCTGTGTTATGTCTGCGAGACGGATATTACTCCAGGGCTGAAAAAGAGCAAGTCCAAATCAGCAGATAAAGAAGAGAAAAGCAAAATCAAGCCGGGGTTGGTAGAGATCAGGTCCGAAGGAACTGGATTTGCCAAAGGTGGAGATAACATGGCGAAAAGAAAAGGTGTTGCCTTTCAGTGTTAAATATATATATATATATTTCAAATCTAGTTAACGCTTAGACTGGTTTGATGGTTATTTATACAAATATAAATGCACAATGCAATTTATAGCAGCCTTGAGCTTTCAACACATCATTTACATGGAAAAAAAATTGTTAAGACTTGAGCCTACTGCACTCATCGTTTAGGCGAGGGCAGCGACTTTTGCGAGTTGTTGAACTCTCTGACGACAACATCGCAACGGACTTCCTGACACAGCCGTCGACGGCGAGCAGCATCTAGCTTGGTAGCAAACTCCAGTCCGCTGGCACGCTCAATAGCTTCGACGGGGACCTCAAAGTCGGTCAGAGGCTGGGTGTTTGGGATGCGCGCGTTCGGAAGCACAAATGCTCCCAAGGCGACCTTGTCTGTCGAGTTGGTGCCGTGTTCCGCAAAGATCACCTTGTAAAAGTGAGTGGGGACGGCAATGTTTGGCGGCTCTCCGATGACCTCGTAAGACACTCGGTATTTGCCATCCGGGTCCTTCTTGGGTAGGTACAGCGGCCCTGTGACGATACGAACAGAAGGGTATTTCTTGGTCAAATTACGGCAGAATTCCTCAAAATGCGACCAGTAGTCTCGATTGAAGCCCTCCCCAACCTGCGGGCACATGTTGCTCAGTGAAAAGGTGGCGTCCATTGCGTCCTGGCTCCATTTGGCGTCGGCGGCAGGCACCTGGTGGCCCCGGTCATAACCCGAGCGAAAATAGTCAGACAGTTTTCCTCGGAAAATGGTCGGAATGGTGGTGTCTTCGACGAAAGAACTGTGCTTGCGGTCTGCATTCTTCAGGGAAAGCGAATAAGGAGTGATGTGCTCGGCCACCCAGGATGGATTGCGCATCCGGCGGTCATAAGCCCCTGCCAACGGAAGACTGTTTATAGGATCGCTGACGGGACCTGGGAAGCCATACTGCAGCAGGCCGGACGGATCGACGGGGGCGGCAGTGGAAGCCTTTGATGCCAGGGACGGGGGAGGGATTTGGGCAGGCGGCGAGGTTGTTGGGGCTGGAAGCGCAGGCGCTGCGGCGGCGAGAGAAGTAGAAGTCTGTTCACGAGGAGACTTGGAAGAATAGAGCAGCGCAGTGACACCAGCTCCAGTAGCAGCTCCAGCGGCGGCAAAAATAGCAAATGTAGTTTTCGACATGCTGCTCGGCTTTGTTTTCGGTGTTTGTCGGAAGAGACGTGGTAGCGCAACGAAGACCGAGCAGTAGAAGACGTCAAAACGGCCGCCTAGATAGGTCTGCAGCTCAAATCAGAGCAGGCTGCACCAGAGTCACCACACCTGGCAGAGTCACTCGTTGTATCTCCAAGACCCAAGTCAGGTGTCTCGGCCGCGTGAAAAGCGATCCCGGGGTGGAGCCAGGCACCAGCCAATCACAGCCAGCGCGATCGGGCTGACAGTCTGACAGCGACATCGAAGAGCAGGCTGGAAAGGTGTCTTCTGCCTTGCAGAGCGAGTCAACTGTGAGAGAACCGCCTGACTCGCGGTCCATGGAGTCTTGGAGACTGGAGTCTGGAGTCTGGAGCCTGGACAGCGTGCGCGTTGTGGTCCGTGGGGTTGCCGGTCATTATGTTCAAACTTCGCTGAGGAATCCTGGGACTGGAATGCAGTCTTGAACCCCAATCACGCAAGGAAAAGATTGCAAAAAGTCATCTGAGATGCCAGACGCGAATGAGAACAAGCGTTCGTTTCAGCCCGGATCGACTGTCGGCATGATTGGACAAGAAGTGAAGGACGCCTGACGAGTCCCTTTGTAGGCGATGCCGCGATACTGGGACCTTGGAGGCAAGCTATCCTGGTTGCGGACAGGCGACCTATATCAATGCAACCCCCAAAGACATCTTCTGGCCTCCTGCTACGGGTGGTTTTCTTCACGCGATAACCCTCTTGCAAACACACCTGCGGCGACATCCAACCCTGGGCAATAAGATCGACGGGTGATATTAATCTGGCTGGTCTATGGTGGGGTGCATCACGGAAACAATCGACCGGACCGAAAGAAGTTAGCAAGCAGCAAGCTACTCTTCATTACATCATCTAGCAGCAATCACCACCATCGCACTTTACCTTCTGTTCTCTGTCTCTCCCCTCTCTCGCGCAGCTGGAGCTCACTTCTGTTCACCACTCACATCAGTTGCCATGGGGCTTGATGAAAATGACACCCGGGGCTGGGTGATGAGTGGCGTCTCTGGAGTCGGTACGTGTATTCGCCCTTTTTGGCCTGCGCTGCTGGCTCAATGCTAACAACAATAATTTTTCAGCTTGTATCATCGGTGCCGGTATCATCTGTGTGGATTTAGTTATACGCTCCTGCTGCGGCTTGAAAAGATTCGACATCACAACCAGCTCCACATTCTTATCGTCGTCCATGGGGTTGAGTGCCGGGGTGATGGTGAGCAATCGGCACCGATGGCAATTGCCACGCTCGATCTAATACATATTTGCGTGTTTTAGGTCTTCTCGTCCTTGTATAGCATGCTGCCCACATCAAAACAATATCTCTCTCGCTCAGGGTTGTCCGGATCGGCTGCGGCCTACGTATTGATCGGCCTTTTCTTGGCCGGTGTCGTCGCCATCAGTATATTCTCGGACATTGTCCACCGCTACATACCCTCTCACATCGTCGACTGTACGCATACACACGAGCCGACAGCCGAAGATCTTGAGCATGGACATGACGCGATAAGTCATTCTTCCCAGCATTGGTACCGGGGCACCGACACGACCAAACCTCAGGATGAAGAACACACCGCCGAGGAGCAACAAGATAACGAGCATACTCCTCTCATTAACAAGGGGTCTAGTCATCGCGATACACAATCTACACCAAGTCTACCTTCCCGAGCGACCTGTCAGATTCCGCCATCAGAGTCGATACACCGCCGGCTGAGTCGTCATGTTCACAAATTGTTCCGCGGGACGAAAGACGTCTGCGATGAAAATGGGCCTTGTTACGGGATTTCCCAAGCTTGTGGGACAGAATGTCAGAAGGTCAAAGATTCGAGGAATGTCGCTGCTGTAGTCACTCCATTGGGGGTATCAAGTCACCCACGTCACGCTCAGCCTTTGACGACAAATCCAGGCCAGCAGTCGCACGACACTGAGCCTGACACCCCTTTGACGGTACGGCATATCCCATTGGTTGCCCAAACTGGCCCCGAAATTCATCGTCCTGAAGGTGAACTTCATAGGCCGGATTATTTCTCTCAAGATGTTGATCAGCAGGACACATCGCAAGAAGAGGATTTTGATGGCGAGTTGGCAGCAAATGGGAATCATCTGCCCGACCCTGGAGACACGACAAAATCATGGGGACAGCATTCCACTCATTCTTCAGTTCAACACCATCACCACGTCCCCCAGAATGCATTTCTTTCCATTGGATTACAAACCTCACTAGCCATTGCTCTCCACAAACTTCCGGAAGGGTTTATTACCTACGCTACCAACCACGCAAGCCCGACTCTAGGCTTGACCGTCTTTCTTGCTCTTTTTATTCACAACATTACTGATGGGTTCGCCTTGGCTCTACCTTTGTTTCTGGCCTTCAGGTCGAGAACAAAGGCCATCGTTTGGGCTAGCTTGCTGGGGGGATTCAGTCAACCCGCTGGAGCAGGACTCGCAGCGCTGTGGATATGGCTTACCGAGAGACATCGGGATCCCTCTGAGACCGAAGGAGCTTCATGGGGCGTTTACGGAGGCATGTTTGCAATCACCGCAGGAATCATGACGTCGGTGGGCCTCCAACTATTCAGCGAGGGATTATGTCTGACGCATAATCGGAATATTTGCATTGGCTCTGCTATTGCTGGTATGGGGTTGTTGGGGGTTAGTTTCGCATTGACGGCGTGAGGTTTTAGACTTATAGATGACGCGAGGCGTTCTATCACGGCAAAACTTTTACTCATCCACAGGATGTAGGCTTATCACAATATGCTCTTAGCCTGGTTCTATATTAATATATGATGATATGATGCTTATGATACATGTTTCATGGGGTCTTCCATTGAACATCCTGAATTTGGTTTTTTTTCATGAGAAAACATTCGTAAATAACAAATATAGCATTATGAACCACCACTCTTGGCTTGCGCCTCCTTCTCGCGCTTTCGTGCAAGATAACGCTCGCGAGCGCTTTGAACATCCGAGTCGGTCTTGCGACTGCGGCTTTTCTCGGCAAGCTGTTTTTGCTGTTCTGCTTCTGCTTCTTCCTCTTTCTTTGCGCGCTCCTCGAGCTGAGCAGCTATCATCTCGGTCTGACGAGCGCGTTGGGCACCGCGTGCTACAAATATCTCGTGAGACGGGCCACGCGCACCAGGACGCGATGTAGATGGTGCAGCTGGAGCTGTCGGTTTTGCCTTGGGCTTGGGGGCAATGTTGAGACCGGCACCGAGCAATTGGCGCTTGTCGACGACTTGACCTTCGTCGTTGACAACAATTTTGGCACCGCGCGCGTTCAACTCTGCAGCCAATTCGGCCTCGGATTTTTCCTTGTTCTCTGCAGTTTCTGTGCTTGTTTCTTCTTCTTCGCCGGCAGCAACCCGTTGGGCGGCCTCTTGTGCTGCTTTCATCGCCTCGCCATGCTGCTCCTCGTCTCGGGCGAGCATGTCGCGATAGAAGCTGACCATTCCCGACCCGCCGTTTTCCCTCCGCCGTTTTTCCTCTTCTTCTTCCCTCTTCGCTTCTTCTTCCTCCATGCGCTTGACTTCCTCTTGCTGCGCGCGGTACGCAGACGTCACGAATTTCTCCTTGTCGGCAAACTCGTCCCCTTCAGCTTCGCGCTCCTTGGCTAGCAGACGATCTCGCGCGCGCATTTGGTCTCGTTTTCGGACCTCGGCGCTACGTAATAGCGCATCCATGTACCTGGAGCTTTCCGGGTCGCCATTGGCATTCTTGTTGGGTTTCTCGCGTTTGGCCTTGATGCTATCGTAGACTGCATCGTAGGAATAGATAGATGGGTCGATTTCTTCGGCTTCCTTTGCGTGTTTTCGGCTTGAGTGAAGCGCAGAAAGGTTGGAGAAGTCGGTTTTTGTTCCTGATAATTGTAATCCGTATTTGTTCTTCTTGTCATCTTTTTCTTCGTTTTGTTGTGGTTGTTGCCCCTCGTCATTTTCGTCATCAAAGATACTGCTTTTTAACGGCTTCAAGCCGATTTTTTTCCCTGGCGGTTTTGTTGCTGACAGACCGGTCAATAATGGTTTCTTTGATTTCTCCCTTTGTGGCGGCTGGTTATCGTTATTATTATTATTATTATCATCATCGTCATTCAGCCCTCCCAGAGTCGTAATCTCAACAGCACCATTTTTCTTATTGCTATTATTCCGACCAAAACCTGCCCCTTCCTCGTCATCATCTTCCGAGCCCGAGTCGCCAAATACCGCCGGCTTCTTGCGCTTTTGGCCAGCTAGTAAGTTGGGTTGTTTTTTGACGGTGGATGTGTTTTTGGAATTGGGCAGGTTGAGGCCGTAAGAGAATTTGGGCGGCATGGTTGCGGGGATATTTTTCTTATGTTGATTGGTTAATTATAGATGCAAGTAGACCATGTTGGTCGATATAATCTGAAGGTGATTGATTGTTATGAGAGGGTTGAACATTGAGATTCTGACGACAGCCCTGCATTCTCCACTTCTACGTCACGTGCTGATATGATAAGCCAGAATATTGAAACAAGATGATTGGCCAGTTTCCATGGATCTATATATTCACCTTTAATTATATTAGGAAAGAGGACGACAATACATATACGTAACAGCAACGTCTTATCAAGTAATTTAAATAATTAATTATATACCTGTATATTTCAAATACTTGATCCTCGCACAGCTTAACAAATAGAGACAGTATTTCCGATGTCGACCGAACATCCTCCCGAAATACAAGCACATACTGGCCAATAGAGGTATAGTACTGCTCTCTGCAAACAGTACTATAATTTACGAGGTTACTTAAACAAACGATGGCGTGGCTTGCAGGTATCCCGCGGAGAATAACAGCGTATGTTGCGGAGATACAAAAATTACACTTAGTTACGGAGTATGTAGTTAGTACGTACTCATCATTCTGACCCAATTCCCAGGCATTATTAGTCGTGAGTCGTGACTTTTAAAGTTAGCAGTTGAAGCTTACAAATTAGTTAGTGGCTAGTTAACTAGTGACGTCTCTGTAAGTTTGCTATGTTTGATTGCTGACCAACGTGCGTATTTAGCCCGAGTGCAGCCCCAAGTGAGCCAATGAAGATTCCCAATTCCTTGTTTGTTGAGGCCCGAGGTGAGTTTGCAGAGTTTGTCTTGTTTGCTACGTATTATTTACTATGCAATATATGACTCGGCTTTCTGCACTGACCAATCATTACTCAAGACGACAAATCTCGTTTCCAGGCTTCTAGTAGATTTGATGTTTTCCAACACTGAGTTAATTAAATCAAGGTATTCGTGTATTTGAATTCTATAGCTAAGAAATCTAAAACGGCTCTCATGGGAACCAATAATAAAAACTCAAAACAAGTAATGGGGTCCTCATTCTAACCATGTCGACACGGCCGTCTTCAATGCCTCTTGCAACCACTCCTCTTCCAGATGCACCGGGTTGTCAAAGCCATGGCTTCCCTCCTGAAGACTTAGAACAATATTATCCGCGCCTTGTCGGCCACGTAGCTTTTCCCGTGCGACATGCACAAAGCGCTCACTCAAGTTTGACGGTACGACCGGGTCATCTTTCCCGTGAAGTACGACCAGTCCTCCCCGCGGGAGATGCGTAGCTGCGTCATCAAGCCGACGAAGCTGAGATAGGCGATCACGATAAATCGGTGAAGCATCAGAATCCTTCTCTATCAACCCTGCAATTTTGCCATGTGCTACAGCAGCAATGCCGAGGAGGAAGCGCGAGTTATTGGGGTCACTTGACACGATGTCAACGGGGTTCATCTTGGAAACGTGGTTTGTAAAAACCTCCAATGGAGGCAGATGACTCTGTGCTTCTTCTTCTGCATCTTGGCTCGGGGGCGAATCTTCAACAAGACCGTCTTGGTTGAACATTGGGTATTGTGCGATTCCGGCCCGTAGTTCGTCCGGAAAGGTTAGGCTAAGATAGACGCTGAGGAAACCCCCTGCTGACTCCCCAGTAGTTATAACCCTCTCAAGGTCTAAACCGAGAGGCGTTGGCAGAGATGACGAAAGGACCGAGTCAGCCTGACCCGTCTGTAGCCATCGCCAAAAGTCGTCAATATCTGCGAGAATCTCCACACCGGTTGACTCGGGCAACATGCGGTAGTTTGCTGAAACAATGATTGCCGAATGTTTTTCAGCCAACTCGATAATCCACGTAGGAAACCAATCACTGTAGAGGGAGTCTCCACAAACCTGCCAATGTGTTAGCATGGAGGGGGGATTGTGTCCTTTAAAAATTCGAAAAGATAGTTCTGCGTCATACCAAAGCACCGCCATGAAATTGGACAATCACTGGCCTTTTGCCCTCGGCCGCAATAGACTTTGGAATAAGAAAGTCTGCGCGGATGCCATGGTCATTGACCTTTTTGTAATCTGTCTGCAGAATCGAGACAGAAGAGAATTTTGGAGATAGGGTGTCACCGTCAATCAAAGCCATTTTGATATAAGTTTCGCTCCGCTTTACTTAAAGTACGCAATGTTTAATCCACAGGGAGTATAACTATTTTCAAGTTTGACGGGATTCATCCTTCTTATATACTATTGAACAAACCGACCAACTATTCCTCTTTCTTGCATGTCGGCTCGGGGCACTTAATACGCCCGAAATTGGTAATAATCGTAATATTAATAATACAACTAGTTAACTACCACCAAACAGAAACTTGTTGGATACAGTCTGGCGTTAAGACGTAGCGCTTACCCAAGTCTATATCAGAATTGTACGACCCCAAAAAGCTTGTATTTTATTGTACTACTTCATTAATTGAACATCCTATTGGTCTTGTTTTCAATATTTCTTTTAAATACACTTAATAGAAAAAAGTAATCATTATATTACTAAGCAATGCATTGGCCAAAGTATTGTAGCCTTGGACTAAACAAACTTTACGCCACTACTTATTTCTAGTGGTATGACGTGTACTGGTATTGGTACGGCGTTACACAGCAATCAATGGTTTATAATAATGCTAAAGCCGATAACCCGCACACGGACCTATGTATTTAATTAGATTGTATCTCCGATAGGACGCGTAACTTAATAATCAGTAGAATCTGTCAGGCTACTTACGGTATCTGGGCCTATGTTAATATGAAATCTAATTTTGGTAAATGCTTTATCTCCTTGAAGGCATCTGGAGAGCAAAATGAAGACCTCGCAGAAGTCGCGCCCCTGTTACTCCCAAACTATCGCGCAAACGACCGTTGTAACACACGGTTCTTAAGTACTCTGTCCTTCTTGGACCTTGAACCACATGTAGCATTCAAAATGTTCGATTTTCCGACTTTTATTGCCATATATTTCTGTTGCTCTCCCCTGCCTTCAGTGTCGCTAGCCCCAAGCCCATGACTACGTGCCCGTGGCATTGCTGGAAATACAGATCTCCTAAACATTCAAGTGTTGAGCTATTCCAGATTTTGTGGGTCATTCATCGTCTCTCAAGAAACAAAAACAGGCTGTTACGCGTGGACTCATCCCACTTATGAGACTTCGGAGTAATATTGTAATGATTTTGAGTATCTACATGTACATATATTTTAATATTGGCCATATACATAGATAAGGTTGCCTGTCCCAACATTGGATCTGGCCTGTGCAACTTGCCACCTGAAAAGGGCAGAAGAGACATCTTGCATTCAATTATCTGCGTAGCTCTTAATTGGATGTCATAAAATTAAATCTCGGCAAAATCTGCCTTTGTGGATTACGTATTTGCTATAACTTTCCTCTAATTTTGCTATGACTAGCACATAAATTCAGGCCAGGATTCGAGAAAAGAGCGGACCATGAACAACATTGAAGCGTCTTGCTATCACCCATCTTCATTGTGATGCGCACCTCCCACGGAGAAGACGAAAATCGGCGTCCCCAGTTCCACGGTGTGATCGAGGAGCCCCTGGCATTTGGATGGGAAGGCCGAGACCTTCTGTCGGAGCTCGGCATGAGACTCTGCGATTTTCTGCGCTATGGGGGTTTTCGAGTCATTGTTGGCAGTCTTGCATCACTCGGCAAGCGCTTCGAGGATAACGCTAGCTCCTGTGCCAGATGCCGTCTCATTTTGTGAAACGGTTTAATCATCATATGAGGACCCCTATTCCAACTCAAGTTTGGCAGAGGCCCTTCCGGCTGCACGTCCAAAGTGTCCGCAGAATTCAAGTGCTGAGAGGACAAAATAAAACTCATCCTCTAAACAATTCAAGGCACCAGTATTGCCTCCAAACGACTTCTCAGATATAGGGCCACAGGGAGAAGAAGCAGACTTGCCTGTCACCATTCATTATCAAGAATTGTGTTCTCACTCTCCGTTTGTGCTACCTTACGATTCAAGGTTTGGCTGCGTCTGCGTAAAGCTGCGTTTCATCAAGAGGTGCTTTCAAGAACAAAATCCTGTCGTCTCTGAAGCTATTACTGGTGAAATTCAATCACCGGTCCAAAACTCTCCAGGTAGTCACACATAGTCACACATACTCAGATATGCTGCAAGCAGATCTCACCATTAGTAGGCTTAACGGGAATTTCTGGGAGGAGTTGATGATCGACTTTCAACCTCTGGCTTTTTTTAACACAAGGGTAAGAATATGACATTTTTTTTAGAAGATAATCTCTCAAGAAAACCTGGATTAGTTAAATTTCTTTAAATTTCTCCTTAGGGAGTTTCTTTTTATATTTTTAATTACCAATCGATGTATTCGCTGCATGGTATGATTGGTTGAGTATTGTAATTGCATAGACCGCGTTCTGCTACGCTGCTTCTATCTTCACTTGGATAGACTCCCCTCCAGTAAATAATCATGTAAGTAACCAAATTTTTAAACAATTTTAGAAATACTATTAGCAAATAATCACTACGCATTTGGGATAGGTCCTGACTCCTTAGTAATCGACACACGTGATATCCCCACATAGCGATGTTATCGCGGAAAGCAAAGACCAGTAAGGAGCTTAAATCGACTTCTGCGTATAGACAATCAATCACCAGCCAACAAATCGGGAGAAGGCCCTTTTTGTTCTGCTTGAGGCGTGACATAATTATAAATCAAATATGCCAAGTTGACGCTCTGTCATATTCTGGCTCTGCATATATTGGCCTACTAAAACAACCACAAACACACAATCCCCCTCCACAGAATGTCATACTATTTCACAATCCTCTCGCCAACCGATGTACCGCTCTTCAGCCTCACGTTTGGAACGTCAAAGGCTGGCGGTGACGGCATTGCGCGTTTCCGGTTCCCAGAGTCGGCTCAGTATATGAATCAATTCGTCGTTCATGCAAGCTTGGATATTGTCGAAGAGGCACAATGGACGAATGGATCTCTGTAAGATCTCCTCCACAGAATCTCGCAGTAGGGAAATCCCATAGCTGATAAGTTATTTTCCAAAAAAAAATAGCTACCTCAAACACATCGATACCTACCCACCCACAGCATCCCACGTATCAGCCTTTCTCACCCCTTCCGGCGCTCGCTTCATCCTCCTCCATCAACCTCCACAACTCCCTTCATCTTCTGGCGGAGCTGGCGGCGTGGCCGGATCGACCGCATCCCTTGCGGCGGGTCTCGGTGCCGCAGCAACGTCAAGGGCATCGTCGAGTTCGATTGCCGCGAATCCGACCTCGCCGCAGACCGAAGAGGCTATACGGCAGTTTATGAATGAGGTATATGAAAACTGGGTCAAGACGGTGATGAGTCCGTTTTATCGGCAGGGTATGCAGATTACGAGTTCCGTGTTTAGATCTAGAGTCACGGCGGCGGGGAGGAAGTGGTTGTGAAAGGGATATATTTATTTGATCGGAGCTGCCGTGAGGTTTTTATGATGTTGCGGTTCTTGGTTATGTGTGCGGACTTGCAACTGCTGATGAATTAAAGAGATACCCAAATGAGTAACATGAAGGATGGCCTCGTATCGGCTTCCTTGGTTGACCTTGTTCTCAATGTAATGGATTAATTAACTAATCATAGGTGGTTCCTTGATTACGCACAATCTCCCGCCTCTAAGAGAGATGGAAATACCGCAAAAAGTCCAGATTCACGCCTTGCTTTGAAAGAAGTATCCCGAAGAATTAAGAGAGAGAAAAAAGAAAAGAAAAGAAAAAAGAAGAAGGAAAGGAGGAAACGCCTGTTGGATATAAAAGGAAAAGATTTCAAAACAATCATGCGCTAAGCTGAGCACTCATTTGAGGCGCCATCCCAGGGGCCATTTTGTTCTTGATTGCAGCAGCCTTGAAATTTTCCACTGCATGTATGGCATCGTCTACTTTTGCGACAGATCCAAAGATCCCGCCTTCCATCTTGATTGAATTCAGCGTGCTGTCATGGAGAAGCGGATCGGTGGCGGCGCATCCGTCGTCCATAACCACGCAGTCAAACCCTCGGTCATTGGCTTCGCGCATCGTGGTTGACACGCAAACATCTGTAGTGACTCCTGCAATCACAAGGTTCTTGATCCCCTTGTTTCGTAAAAGCAACTCAAAATCAGTATGAGCAAAGGCTCCCCGACCGGGTTTGTCGATAATTGGCTCTCCCTGTAAAGGGTATAGTTCGTCGATTATATCATGACCGGCTTCGCCTCGGATCAGTAGTCGACCAAGTGGTCCTTGCGAGCCAATGCCCAAGGCGGATGAATTATTGCGGGAACGGTAGTTTTCTCGCGCCGAGAGTGTTGATAGATCTGGCCGGTGGCCTAGACGGATATCAGAACGGAATATAGGAGAACAATTGACATGTCTTACCCTCGCGAGTGTGATATACCGGAAATCCGGCACTACGAAAAGTATGTAATAGTTGTTGCAGCTTGGGAATTATTTCGCGCGAAGGAGATATGTCGTATCCTTGAAATTCCAAATATCCGCCAGGAGCACAGACTGCAGACTGTATCAGTATCCCCTGCATAACATTTTTCCCTGCCAGCCCTGGGTATAGCCTTACAGTCTTTTTGCATATCAATGATAACGAGGGCTGTGGTAAAAGGGGTCAATGTAGCATCATGCGGCCAATCATAAGGCTGTGCCGGAATTTGACCTTTCTTGGCTCGATGTTGCGGCAAAGGCCGTGGTCTCTCTATCACCGGGCCATGATTATGCGAAGGATTGAGAACAGTAAGCGTCCAGAAGCCGGGATTACCAGCGGCGACAAGCATGAATGGACAGTCCATCAGCCGCGAGGTCCGTTTTCGCTTCCGCGTTTCTTCTGTGAGGCCATTCCGTGGTCGATACTGGCCTCCTCGGTCACATCGAAGCCAGATCTTTGCCGTCCGCCCCGGCTTCTTCTCCGTTGGAGTACTCGAAGACTTGACGACAATGTTGTATCCATGTGTTTTCCCGTGAGCTTGCACGGACGCTAACAAAGATGTTCTAGAGTGATTTCGTTAGCAGTCATGAAGGACCAGCTGAGGTACCCCCACTCACCTGTCTGGAAAAGTTCCTTCGGGCGGGGGAACCAATTCCATCGCCGAATCTGGAATATCTTGAAGGTCGCTCGGGGCATCGAGATTTAAATCCGATGCATCAGCCATTTTGGCCAGGCTTGTTGATGATGGTGGTGGTTGCCACTGAGGACGGTTATCAGTCAGCCTGCAGCCTATCTGGGGAGATTTCAACTTTTCAAAATCATCGCAAGACAACGATAGATGCTCAGATAGCCAGAAACGGCAAGTCCAGTTACGTCGCGAGCAAAGTGCGTGGAAGCAACGGCGGTGTCATTTGCAATGGCCAACGGTGAAGGGTGTGCGTGGACATAGTGGACCGTTTCGACACATGACGCGGCGACCGCGATACACCCACGGGAGCGGAGATCAAGGCACTTACCCGCAGGAGCAGATAGCAAGGCTGACTAGAGACAAGATCTCCGTGATGATCGCTGCGTTGTCACCTTTATTTTTTTCGAGTAGGGATTTTGTTTTGGGCCTTTTCAGATTCCGGGGGGGTTTCGATCTTGGGGCAGCTTGGGCCTTGTTGGCGGAGCCAAAGAGTCAACAATTGTCATTTTGCCCGCAGGGTGGACTGCGCTAGGCTGTTTGGGCGTAGCACCGGCAGTCATCGTCATATGGACTCTTATGTAAGTTAATCGAGCCTAACGAACGTAATCGGTAAGCCACCTGGACCCGGCCACGCCTATACACCGCATAAAATGGCCATTTTTCCATTCTCATATTCAGTATAAATATATATAATAATTATTTTTTGTCATTTAAATGACCTAAAAAATAAAATTGGCAGAATAGCTTAGTCAGCAATCGAGTCTGTAACTAGGGGTTATGTGCCCAAAGCCTTGTTACATGTATTGTACAAGACATTGATGAGTTACACACTTTCAAATGTTATTATATGGGTTACGTACATACATCAATTGATGCATGTAACTGGATCAATGATATCAAGCTGTCTATAACCACGACATATGTATTATATATATCTAGCTTGCTAACTATGTAACATTTACAGCATTTCCACCAGCTTCAAATGTATTTTTTGAAGTCGTTTGATATTTTAAATAAGTAGAAATGACATACATGTGTTATACATTTATATATATAGAAATATTAGTCATTTATTTAGAATCAATTATATAAATAATTTTTTATTGTCTTCTTTACTACCTTCCCTTTTAAGACTATCAAGGAATTAAATTATAGTAATCTATACTATAAATTTTAAACGTATAAAATAGAAATAACTTGGTTATTGTTGGAGTGTGTTACAAGGCTTAATGTAACATTATTAACTCCACTCCACTGTGAAGACTATAATTATTCAGTGGCGGATTGATAAGCGAAGCGGAATAACGTAACTATTCCGTGAACACTCGGGCTTCTTACATCAATTACTTTTTAATGCTTCTGGCCGCAAGCCGCCGCCGAACACAATTCATGACAGGTAAAGATGGCGGAGAAAAAGCTACACGACAATGTGTCACGGAACAAGGCCCCTTCTGTCTTAGGTAGGACTGTATTCGTTGGTCTTCGCGCGTTGGACACATTCTGGCAGTACCACCTACTGAGCCGAGGTTGGTCAACTCAACTTATTGAGAGACTTAATGGCCGTACTGTCCAGCACAGTCAAATCTTCTGGAGCTCGGGTGCCCTCGTGTCACAGCCATACTATGGAGTTGTGCTGGCGCTGTCGCTCCTCAGCAGCATCAAACAAATTATCGCGATGCTTTTGGTCTCTGAGCAAGAAACTCCGGTCGGCTCTGCTGTAATGGTTGCGACATTCAACACGGTTATTAATACGGTGAATACTCTACTATCGGTCTGGGTCACAACCTGTCCGGCATCTACCTCGCACAACTTCTCCCTGGTTTTAAATAACACAATCGTTCTTGGTCTAGCTGCTTACGCTATTGGCATCCTGACCGAGATGATCTCTGAGCTCCAGCGGCGAGCTTTCAAGCGGAATCCAGCAAACAAGGGTATGCCATATAGTGGAGGCCTGTTTTCTTTAGCTAGACAGATCAACTATGGCGGTTATATACTCTGGCGTGCAGGCTACGCCACAGTTACAGGTGGCATCGTATGGGGTGCTTTCACCTGTTCTTTTTTCTTCTATGACTTTGCAACTCGCGGGGTACCGATAATGGAGGAATACTTGGTTTACAGGGTGCGAAGTCCGCTCCTATATACCTCTACCCATAATGGCTAGCTAACATCTTACTTCTAGTATGGTGAAGCGTATAAGCGGATTCAAAAAAAAGTGAAGTATAGTTTGATTCCCGGTATCTTTTAAATGGGCTTTTAACAGGGGGGAGGAACACTATACACAAATTCCAAAGTAGCTTGTTTCCAGACACCAAATAACCCAATTTGATTTCACTCCATTGTTCTGTCTAATAGATGTTTGTTACTCAAAAATCCCAGTAATAGTGTTGACGGTATAATTTGAGCCTCTTAAAAATAACCAACTAGTAGTTAATGAGTGCATATGGTTAATCATGTGAAATCACTGCGTCTAGGCGTATTGTTACGGGATGGGTCCCGTCTTGCTGCCTTAAATTACGTACGTACCAGGAATAAAGCATGACCTAATATGGACAAGGAAGAAATTCACCAGGCTTGTAGCACCATCGGATGCAACGAAACTGTCACTTCGCGTTAAGAGTATCATACCCGTACACTTAATATCACTTTAATGAATGCAGGACCATTCCAGTAATGTGGGACGTTAAAAGAAAGAGGATGGGGCGTTTTAAAAACACGGTTCAACCTACTCCGTAAGTCTCTACAAAATAATAGCGGAATAGAGTAAACCGGATGACAAATTTTCAGGGATTCGCGCTCTCCTCGGTGGTCCAGTTCGGCACAATATGATGTTTTAGGGTATCATTTGTCAGCCCTAAAAATTACATGTACTGGAAGGGAACAACTAATTCCGACTGTAAAACTGGCAAAATCGCCTTCTTTCTAGTGAGACTTTCGGCAATCAAAAAAATAAAATAATATTGTAACTAGTAAGGACTTTAATTCGCTAGCACGGTGACGCGGCCCTTCTGACTGGATATGCTTCTGAAGTTTATTTTGGTAGTCGCCACGGTTCAAATTAGGAAATCTCGGTACCCAGTTAATAGACATCGACATTTGTAATCCTGATGCCGACGCCGAATCCTGTGTGTTTTACAAGCCGACTAATCTGTTGTGTAAATCAATATAAGAACTTTGATGGTATTCAATTATATTTTTTAGGACCCTTCAATAAGTCACTTATACGTCGCAAAATGCCTCGTAAGATCAAACCAATCAAAATTTATGGCGGTTATTTTGGCCCAAATCCGCACAAGACATGCATCATCCTTTCCGAGCTCGAACTTCCTTATGAAACCGAGTTTATAGATTTCAGTGATCTGAAAACTCCTTCATACGAGTCTATCAACCCGAACGGTCGCCTCCCGGCTATCTACGACCCCAACACCGACATTACTCTCTGGGAGTCTGGAGCTATCATTGAATATCTCATAGAAACGTATGATCAGAACCACAGACTCAGCTTTGCACCGGGTACAAAGGAGTGGCACCATACGCGTCAATGGCTTTACTACCAGGTGTCGGGCCAGGGTCCTTATTATGGCCAGGCAGTTTGGTTTAAGCGATATCATGAGGACCACATTGATAGCGCGATTCAACGTTATGTGAATGAGATGAAGCGCGTGTCAAAGGTTCTAGATCGGTGGTTGGAGCATCGAGAGTGGCTTGTTGGCGATAAATTGACATATGCTGACCTCGCGTTTATTACCTGGCAAAACGCGGCGCAGGGATTCTTGTCTGAAGAAGGTTTCAACCAAAACGAGTTCCCTCATATGCTGCGTTGGTTAAAACAGATGAATGAGAGGCCAATTGTAAGGGATATTATCGAGAAGCAGGAGAAAGTCTTGAAAGATAGAATGCCTCAGCCACGTACTCATAATCGAGTCAATTAATCGGAAAAAGTACGCTTTCAGCTACGTAATAAACTTATCTTTTCTGGAATCAAGCTGGCACTTGTAGAGCGGAAATACCCAATAGACTTTTAGCAATTTGGCCTTTGGGTATTGCTCCAGGAAACATTGGCTAATAGAGGTGACTTGGTAACGAATAAAAACCAAGTTAATGTAACCCGGTGTTATAATATCGTGTCAGTTACATGTAGAGACTGAAATATTAAAAGGTGCAAGGTTAATAAATGCTAACTTGTGGTTCCTTTTCTAGATAATAGGATAAGGGTCTATAATTTTATAACTTACCTCGGCAGTGAATAACGCTTCCAGCATGCATGTGCTAGAATTATTCCATGCCAATAATGATGCAAACTATCATTGCTAAGACGTGCGATTGGAATCGACGATTTACCTGTTTCGAACTTTCTCTAAGGAAAAGAGAGGGAGAGGGAAAGGTAACTTGAGAAGGAATACGTTTGTGTCCTGGAATATGAATAATTGACAACGACTGAAGATATAAAACCAATATCTATATTCTCTTCCTTCAGTCCCGCATATTTTACACGGCTGACACATATGTAGTGGAAAGCAAGGGCATTGGAGTATGTAATTTACAAACACAGGTTTTCATGCTACTAATGGTTATGATTCCAAAAATAACTAGTTACATACTTTCGAATCCTCTAAAACTTTTCCTTGTTGCTGGCCACGTAATCTTTCCACGTGGTAGGTTTCTCGTCTAGTAGAGCATGAGTAGGCGATAGGGACTCACCAGCATAATAGCCAGGGTCTTCCAGCAACATGATATTTTCCATCATTTCCTGTGCCACTGCTGCGGGTAAAAATGATTTGAATACGTCTCCAGGAATTTGAACTGCCTGAGCCTTGTAGCCTGTGGCCTCTTGGAACTCTTTAATAATCCTTTCCGGCGAGTAATAATCAGTGGCAGCAAGAATACGCTGGTTAATGGAAGACGGATAGTGTGTGATAGCCGCCTTGACAAATTTACCTGTTTTTCCCTCGCCCACGCATTAGTCACTTCATGGCCGACTCAGAAAAGAAACACATACCAGTATCATTTGCTGCATCAAAGAGAGGAACTTGGGTCTTTTCTAGGTTGACGGGCCAGGCAAGGGTGTATGTATCGTCCTGCTTGTTTAAAAACTGGAAGAAGTTCGACATGAATAAACCGGCAAGGACGAAGGTGGCGGGGACCTCGCTAGCCCGGATATAAGATTCAATTTCGGCCTTGCCATCAAAATGGGTCACATTAGGCAAGCGACCGCCGCTAATCTCAGTGACATTTCTGAGTGACGAGAAAATCAGATGCTTCACGCCAGCTTGCTTGCAAGCATCAGTAACGGCCTTGCCCTGGTTAACTTCGGTATCTTTGTTCACAGATTCCCAGAAGTTGGTGACTAGGAACACAGTATGAGCTCCAACAACAGCAGGGAGAGCTGCCTCGACAGAGGACATGTCGGCCTTAAATCTCACGTGTTAATACTTGATAACTTTTTGCTATGGAGGGAACCGCGCAAACACTCACGGAAACAACCTCAATGCCATCTTCGGCGAGCTTTTTTGCCGCGGGCTTACTGGGATCGCGGGTGACGCCACGTATCTTCCAGATCTTCGAGAGAACAGGGTCGGCGACGATAGTTTTGATAACCGAGCCACCCTGGTTGCCGGTGGCCCCAAAGACAGTGAGGATTTTGGACATCTTGTTGATGGACTTAAAGTGGTAGTTTAACGAAATGGACGTGACAACAAGTAGCGTGTGATAAAGATATGAGGGATATCATCACTGTTCTGTGAAGAAAACATGGGCCTTTTATCCCAGAGAAGAATCATGGTTATGTAATGCACGCAAATATGTCGGCGCGCAATACAGAACTCCTGATTATAGAACTCGGCCTTTCGCTGGGCGAGATGACAAACGTCCCGTACGGCCCGTCGTGATTGATTGGCACGGCGATCTGCGGGTCGAAGTCCGATTGCGTACAGTTCAACTCTGAAATAGGATTAGTGGCTATAGCCGGGTTCAGTGGAATTTAGCAGTATGGGCCTGCTGCTATCGTAGTAGGAAGTGGAGGATACATGCAAAGTCTCTATATCGATAACGCTTCAAAGCATTTTCAATTTTTATATAATCAGCACATGTCGTTAGAATAATTATTATCTACACCATCCTGGTTATTTTCGTTTTTTGAATCAGTTTAACATATACATGCTATCATAATAGTGACCGGTGGAGAACAACTGTATTTCCTAATTAGGGCTAGTGTAGTTTTGGTTGAGTTACTTTCTCTTATGATGTGTATGCAAAACTATGTATGAAAAAAAACCTTGTGTACTGAATGCTGTATACAAAAAAACATAGGCTATAATTAAACATTCTGGCAGAATGTGGCTGCAGACTTTTTGCCTGAGTAATACAATAGGCGGTCCAACTTATATAGTTCGGGCCGATCTCAAGCAGATCACTAATCTCGATCCAAAGGCGAACTCTGCATTACCACCAAATCCTATTAGTTCTTTAGTGTCGTCTTAAATAGGGCTAGCGAGATGCTAGAAACGTAACGAAGAAGATCGCTTCAACTCCGCCTTCTGGCCTGGCTATCATCCGGTAACTCGATAACAATTCTATACTACGTGCTTTGCTCGTGCAAAATTAGGCAAGAGATATATTAACGCTACACACAGAGTAAAATATTATAGGATATCAGCTAACGGAGGAAGAAATAGGAGCCACTCAATATTGTCTGAGCTTCGGTCCTCATGGGTTCGCGCAATCCACATGTCGCCTCTGTGCATTTATTTACGATATATGGACGCCATCTGGACGGTAAAAAGAAAAAAAAAAAAAAAAAAAAGGCTAAATTCGATAGTGTAATGAATGCGGGGCGCGAAAAGCGAAAGTTGTAATTCACTGCTTCGAAATGCTGAGAACCTAAGCTGATAGTGTGAGAAATAGTGTTCAAAAGAACGTCCAAAATGTTCTCAATGCAGGCAACATCAGAGGCTCTGTTTTTATTCCCCCAAAATTAGCCGGACCCCTCTGACAAGGGCGTAAGTGTTATTAGCATAACTGTACTCGCTTATAAGTGATCACGACCTCACCCAATTGGAACTCCTAGCCACCTCACCAGCGTCGAAGAGCGTTTGCGGAGATTTGAAAATGCTTTGCAGAGACTTCTCCCGATGGGAGATGTCGAAGAGATTGTTCATACCCTAGTCCAAGAACAAGATGACCAACTTGCACAATTCGGATTGCTTCCGGATGATTTATTTGGACCAAACGACTCGGCCAACCTATCGTTAGATCTCTCTTCAGCTCTAGCTAATCGGCCTTATGAGTCAAGTGCCGCAAATGGCAACCGATTGACATGTTAGTATTTCCGAATATCCCGGTGCCCCTGTTTAATTTGATCTTTTATTCTAATGACAACTGAAGCATGCATTAGTTCTCATCCCAGTGGGAATATATCAAAAGATACTGAGCAAACTGTCCAAGGTTTATCTCAACTCACCGCAAACGAGCGACAGGCTGTCTCTGCGGAAAGATACATAAATGCCTACTACTTGAATTATCGCCCGGCTCACCCTTTTATTCACGAAATGACTTTCAGAGATACATATGCAACGCATGGCCTAAGTGCTCATAGTCTTACATGGTCTATCTTGGTCAACGCAGTTATTGCTATCGGGTCTTGGTGCCTTAAAGAAACAAATTCTGAAATCGATATGGAATACTATCTCCGCGCAAAGGAGCTCTTGGAACAAGTATCTTTGATGGAACCAGGGAATCTTAGTCTTATACAGGGATTGCTATTATTACATGACTTCTCCCAGAAACGGGGTATGCCGGAGACCGGCTTGCACTATCTTTCTGCTGCGAGCCGAATGGCGATCAATATTGGTCTTCATAAAGAGGATCCGAACCATACAACAACACCTTTCGAAAGTGAAATGCGAAGATGGGTGTGGTGGAGTATCTATATATATGACAGTTGTGCCGCAAAAAACTTCGGTGTACCCATATTGCTTCCAGAAAACAAGTTCATTACAACAAAATCTGTATTGAACATCCATGACGAGGTACTATTTACTAGTAGTGATCTCGAAGTTAATGATGGTAAGGGACTGATATTTTCAATTTACAGGCATTTGATCCTCTAGCTGCCTCTGTGCCCAGCGAGATAAATGGTGTCACAATATATTCTGGACTGATCTTCCAAGCCAAATTTCACTTAACAGCCAATAATATCTACCGGCGTCTCATCTCCACCCCGAACATCTCGATTCCTGAAGTGCAGGAGATGGAAAAGTTGATTGATGCATGGCATGATTCTCTCCCACCATATCTAAAACAACCTAACTCTCCCGCGGACTCTGAAACGATGAACATTACCAAGGATCGACTTCGAATTTGCGACAAGAATCTTCGCATTCTATTGTGGAAACCCTTCCTCTTCAAACGGCCACTAAATGAAAGTAGTGGACACCATTTCATTGACAGCAAGAACGATCTTCACAAGGAATGTGCCTTCCGTTGTCTGTTTACCGCTAAGGAATCAATGAGCCTGGTTCTTCAAAGCATTCGCAGACGCCAACCTAACAGACCTGTTGCATCTTTCTTATTGTACGCACCTTGACCTCAATCCTTATGCATATTGTTTCCTTCAGCTAATGTGGTAGACATTGTCTTTTTCACGTGGTATTGGTGTTTGTTGGGTTCTCTAGATTAGACTACTACCCCCTTCCGAATTGCGCCTCCCTTTGGGAGGACATAGAGACAATCAGGTTGACTATATCGCAATCGTGGCTTAAGGATGAGGGTCAAACCACTTTTTTCCTAGGCGTTATTAATCGCCTCTGTGTTTCCTTTAATCCACCCTCTGAGCCCAACATATGTGATCTTTATCCACCACTTGGATGAAACATTTCGATCCAGAATATCAAATCATGAAAGGCTTCGGATGGATATTTATCTGCGTGGGTGCCCAATATATCTGGTTCATGTTGATATACCTCCTATCAGCTGATCCTTGGACTTCTGCTACAGCGAAATATATATATACAAATACATGTAGGTAATCGAAGCACGGTCCCATTTCATTGTTGGCGGCTCGAATAACTCCGGCAACCAAATACAGCCCTATGTAGGATTAGAATTGCATCCAGGACATGCATATGAATTGTAAATCTAGCTTACTCTCTTACGCACCCAGCCATTTTAAATCAATTTATAAGCGACAAGTTTTTCCAGCTTCTGAGGCAAAAAAAATATTGTCAGGGTGGCTGCTTTCTGGCGTTGAGTGGAAAGAGTTCTGAGACATCCCCCATTATAATTCGAGGTATGTAGATCTCTCGGCCCCAGCTTATTTAGCAATCTAAGTACTAGAGACTAGGGATCAAGGAATAGATTCCCATCGATATGACAAGAATGATTATGAATACGCTATAATAACTTAGGATCGATAGGCATGGAGCCTTTAGGATTGATTGCGGTAGATAATTGAACCAAAAAAAAGACAAGAATGTATGGCGCAAGTCATTTTTTTCAACTAGATACTACTTCTGTACAGTGAAACGGGTGAATAACAGTTAAGGCTACACCGTAATACAGTGGATCTGCCAACGATTCGGAATTTTTCTTTCGAGTACTCTGATATTGTGGGGATGCATGTGATGGCAGACAATGGCACAAATTCTGCATGTGCTGGATGTGTCTGCTTTCTCTATATTTATTAGATTTATATTAATTAGTTATGTGGATTAATCTCTAATTTTTTTTCCAGTTATTGGTATTATTAGTTTCAAAGAAATATATACTCTTTATAATTCTCTAGTTTTTTTGTTAGATATATGTTGTGTGAGTTACTGGTCGTTACATTAGGATTGGCCCGTTGAGCATTTATTGAAACTGGGCTAAGGGTGACAGAGATTATGATAATACCTGATTTGATTAAACGGACTAGATATGGGATGCAGGAGTCCAGTTAAATTGATCACATAACTTGTTCCTGACGGTGATGGAGAAGAAAAGAGAGTCTTTCAATGTTAGCGGCAAGGAGGCTTTCCATTAGTTGACAGGCACATCTAGTGTATGCGCAGGATCAGCAAAGCTTAGGCATAGCTTCTAGGCCTAGTCAGTCCTGGGAAGTTAAGAACGCTATGTAATCACTTAGGCACAGATAGGATTTGTTTTCGCACGCGTTAATCCGGAAAGTGTTGATCCCTGATCTCGCCCAAACTAACTATGTGATCCTGTCCCATCGCGTCCAGCGCTGCTTGTCGAGGACTGGTAAATTCCACTATATCCCTTCACTGTTTCCCCCATTTGCTCGAATACAACCTGTGCGAGCTTACTGTTTTTGTAAAGAACAACTCCGCTGGGATTCTTCACCTCCATCAGAGCCCCCATGGCACCTTCATACCCAGCATCGACCACACCGGCACTAATCCCAATGCCGGACCGCCACAGCGACGATCTAGGGGAAACGCTTGCCATGCAATTTCGTGGGATTTGGACTGTCTCGTTAAAGTCGACCAAGTAGGACCCCGGTTGTAGTGTGAGAGTGTGGCTGGTGGTATCGAAAGGCAAGCTGCAAGTTTTGGCGGCCTGGCGCTTGGTATTATCAAAGTCAATTGTCGCTGCTGAGGTCCATTTGGAAACTTGGCGGAGAGTTAGGTCGACGCCGCATGGCTGTTGCTGCTGGGCAACATGTAGCAGGTTGCGCACCAAGTGGCGCGTGACGATTTCGCGTCCGCTGAGGATCATGATGTATGTATTCTGCTGGTGGTGTTCCTGAAGTAGACATGTATTGGGCAGAAGAACTTCAAGCATTGAGTATTATGGTGGCAGGATATGTATATGTATGGAGTATTATACATGGGAATCACTAGTTTATCGCCTAATCTTCTTCTCCCATGCCGTGATGTGCTTTGGATCTACCTCGGCCTCACCATTATAAAAATTGGGGAGGTGCCAAGTATATATGTGTATTGAAAAATACCACAATTATACACAGTCATTTATATAGAAACTTGAATAAGTTTTTACAAAGCAAACGATAATACGTTAACTGGAAACGGAATATAGTTCTACCGGTTCGCGCTATGCCCAAAATAGGAAATTTGTATTGATAATATTGATTACCAGCCAAATAGCGTATCCTGGAAGTATCAATTTCCCATGCTCCTCGTAAGTCTATAATATCTCATTGTTTATATAAATTCCTTTTAATTTTGTGCAATTTGAATTTGACAAACTGGACGAAGCAGATGACAGGCTCAGATGGAGTGGCTAGTGCCGCACAAGTGTCGCACTAAGGCCTAGTCAGGCCGAACTGATGAATCATTCAATCAACAAGCCGAATCACGGGACGACCGACCTTGGCGGTGAGTCTGTGTTGACACCAAAACATCATCCTTCCGATTGCAGCCCAGCAACAACCACGAAGCCAGCAGCCCTTTGATATCCCCCCCTCCGCCCTCCCCCAGCGCGGGGATATAGCAGTCATATCAACAGGTAAGTACTTTTCGCGCGATCGGGCTGACTGCCCCGGCTTTGACTCTGCGACCCGACAAACCCCCAACCTTTCGAGGTATCGATCCAGGAGAGCGGGGGGAGCAACGCCCACAGCAACGATAACGACAAACCACAACCACAACACAACGACACCATCCACAGCAAACAACAGCACAATAGTGCAGCGCGAACCGAGTCGCTGGTCAACCCTCGACCGGCTTGCGATCAGACAAACACGTCTGATTTGAATGTACCAGCACCGCCTCCTTATCTAGACCCAACCCCCCTCCGCCGCGGCGCGCTGAACAATGGCGTCCGCGGATGATCCTAACACGACGCCCTCTGCAGCCAAGGCCAGCAGCTCGCTGGAGGAGGAACTCTCATACTATAAATCGCAGTATGAGCAACTGGAAGTCGAACTGGCCGATTTCCAGGCCTCTAGCCGGGAGCTAGAAGCGGAGCTGGAGAAGGATATCGAAGCATCTGAGAAACGGGAACGGCATTTGAAGGAAAAGTCGGAGAGCTTGAAATACGAGGTCGATGAATGGAAGGTAGGGTTTAGATTTCAGTCTTGTTTAATTCATGTGCTTACTGGTGCACTTTTGCGAACAGGCCAAGTACAAGCAAGCAAAAACCGAAGCGAACTCGGCGCAAAACACTTTACAAAAGGAGGTCACTACGCTACGGGAGAATAACCGTGCCTTGCAGCTCAAGCTTCGAGATATTGAAGTGGCTAATGATGATTACGAACGTCAGGCTCGAAACACGACCTCGTCCCTGGAGGACTTGGAATCCAAATACAACATTGCTATTGAGCGCGGGGTCCTCCTAGACGAAGAGGTAAAGAGCGGAGAACAAGAACGGGAGGCGCTGCGCATCGAAGCCCAGCGCCTGCGAGATGAACTGTCCGACTTGAAGATCGAGGCAGATATTGTCAATAACAAACTGCGCAAAGCCGAGAACGAACTAAGCCAGCGGCGCAAACCCGCCTATTTAAGTTCTTCATCTGTCGCCAACACCCAGCACAGCGAAGGCACCCAACATTCTCCAGTGACGACTTCCTCTTCGCCGACAATGACAACACCTCCCGCCAAATCTGTCTCGTCCGCTACTTCTGAGGCCTTGACTCCTCCGTCGCCTACCGCTTCAGAATCCTCGGTTGGAGTTCACAAGCCAGGCTCCGAAGGCGGCGCTTCTCGTGCTCGTGTATCCATTTCAAGTAGTAGTGTATCTCGTCCAAATTATGGTAGACACACTCGGACTCCTTCCATTCCTCACTCAAACGGTCTTTCAACTCCCTCCATGGCAAACCTCCGCAGTGCGCCGCGACTCAGCTCTTCTCAATCTGGCATTCCTCGATCGGGCTCACTGTATCAAATCCGGGGACTTATTGGGAAGATGCAAAAGCTCGAGCAGCGCGTTCACTCTGCCCGTTCACGACTTCCAGCTCCGTCCGAAACTCCAAATGGGGCTTCGCCTCGCACGCCGTCAGCTCTAGGCCAGAGCTCAATACCATCATCGGTCACAGTGCGTAAGAGCTCTCGCAAGCGAACAAGCACGAGCAGTGTTAGCTCCTCCGCCCTGGATGGGGACACTGGGACGTCTTCTTCCTTTATTCCCCACAGCCGACAGTCTTTTGGACGATCGGTTGATAGCCGACCAAGCAGCCGAACTAGTTACTCGAGCCGTAACTCGATCGGAACCGGCGGCTTCGGAAGCTCGATACCAGTGTCTCGACCGGATAGCAGACAAAGCTTGAACCGGGCTCGTACTCCTCTTGGACATTACTCAACCAATCCCACGACAGAAAGCCGTCGACCACGGTCATCATTAAGCTCATATTCTCAAAGCCATGGCCCGGCCAAGAGCATGACTTTTATAGAAGAAGATAGCTCTATCACCACCCCAACATCTCGCCGGGGTAGTACATTGGACAACGATGCAATCTTCCGGTCGTCCATCCCAGGCCCCGGAGGCTTGAAAAAACGACCCAGCGGAAGTATTGGATACAGCGGTATCCCAGGGTCTCGACGAACCAACGCAGCGGGCGAAATCAGGAAACTTGATTTCAGATCGAGCCAAGGGCCTAGAAGAAAACCAAGCGACCTTGGAGAGACGTATTGATATGGCATATGTTATATCTTATCTTTTTCTTTTCTTTCTTTCTTGTTTTCATATGTTTTGCTACACAAGAATTCTATATGTAACTCGGCTTTGGATCGATCTGTGCATGTCTTTATTTTTCATTACTGCTACCGCGAGAAAGATATATCTCGTTGATGACTGGGGTTTGTTTTTTCATTCATTGCGTGGCGTATAGGCGAATTTGCCACGGTGGACAAAGGTGCCTGTTTTGTCTTTTTTCTTATTTGCTGGTGGTATTATATGCACATTCGGCATTCTTCTGTACTCCGAGTAGGAGTTGTTTGTTGTCGATTTGACAACGTCCCATCGCTGTACACAGCCAAATTTTCTTTTATTATTATTTTATTTTTGAGAATCCTGTAATTAGTTGGACAGTTTAGACAATACCCAAACGTTATACACAGTATACGATCATTTGATAATAATATATCGTCAGCTTGACTTCAGTGTTCGTTGGGTTGGCTTTGAATACATGTAAACGAACAACGCGCTGCTATTGGAACGGATACACGAGTCGGACCGAGTCGGTTTTTTCTAAGAAAAAGTAAAACTCCGACTTACGGACTCCGGAGTATAAATAGTGAATAATGAATCGATCGGGATAATATTATTTAGCACGGACCGGGGCTGGTAAGAAATGACGTCTGGAACGGCCGGGGAATTAACAGAGGACTCCATGTTCTCATCGGAAAAGAAAATAGAAATAAAACAAAACGTATGTATTATATATTAACGCGAAGAGTATATATATATTTTTCTCTTTGAATAATAGGCTATCGGAATATTTATTTGTATTCTCCGCTCTGAGAAACAAGGCTACGTAATTAATATTATCACTCGTTCAGGATACGGAGTCATGAGTACGAGATACGAATGGCACACCGTCAACAGTGTAATGTCCGAGGTTAGTGCTTATTTGATAAAGTTTGACGTAGAATCAACCAGAATAAATAATACGTACTGTAATAGTAATATTTATGATTTTATTCCTCGCATGAAATCTTGAACTCGGTGCAAATAATAATTAATTCTAATTGATCGATTATCGTGGGCGGCCGAGTCGACTCTCGGTACATGTGGGTGAGCATGCCATGTGGAAGAAGTCAATAATAAGCCAAGGCCGAAGTGATTCACCCGACATTTGACAATTCCTCTAGGTGCAGAGTATGTGTAAATTCAAACATTGATAGCCTGATATCAATTTGATTATGTACTGCTATTCTATCGCACGGAAAATTCTACGAGTTATTACAAGCTTTGAAGCCCATGCACAAGCGCTTTTTGCAGATCATCGGACGTAGTTGGGTCTTCCGTCATTCGGACCCTCAATTTCACCAGTCTGGCCTCGAGCAAGTTTCCACTCGAGTAGAGAGTTAAATTACGTAGTATATACAAGTACTAGTACGTCCGAGAATGTTACATTTTCGCCCATGTTCGCAAGCGGCTGAGCCGTGCCTCGCCTGCCGGGAGTGGATGAAATTTGATCGCCTGTGCCGACGGAAGGATGGTTATCGATAAGACTAGGCTAATTTGATATTTAAAATTGTTTGCTCATGCAGAAGAAAGGAGATGGATAGATAGGGTGATGGTGCGTGCCACCACGTCGTCGCATTTGGATTTGACCCGATGTACCTTGTTGGCTGTATGTAGTCACTAGTTAGCTAGCAGTCAGGCACGAATAATAAGAATATACTGTTAGCACTGTAGTAAGTTATTAGTACTTAAGTAGGATTGATTGCCGTCTCCGTAGTATCGCCTGGGCTGTCGAGCGGTGGGGTGAAGATGACAAGGTGTCCTTGTCGGATAGATAACCTTAGCCGGCGATCAATAACAAGGTACGTATCTCTGTATTCGTCTGTTGAGCCTTGAGTGATTTGCCGACTACGCCAAGCTACTCTGCACGTACTACGTAATACATTAATACGTATTATTGGTAAATCGGACGATTGTTTTCGGACAAACATGTGGAACAAACGAAGCTAGCGACCATGACGAGAGTCCGAAGGCCTGGCTGGCGTTCTTATCACGAGTTGTTAAGAGTACCTCGCAAGTCGCAAGAGGCTCGCATCAGCACTCGCCCATCATCCATCGCTGCCAAGTCTATTACTATAGACTAACATAGGATTAGTGTTATTGTATTATTGATCTCGGTCTCCGTCGGGCCGGTTGGGACGGTCCACCAGTCACTGCAAGGGGCGGTCCCAATCAGGCATCGGCTGCCGGAGCCTAGCTATCTTGAGAGGTTTTGTGCTGTGAATCGAGGTACTGGGCAACCCTCTGTAATACGGGTACATAGTAGTGATAGCCCATGCGTGCGACTTTTTGTAACACCGAGTGAGTGGACTGGGTGATAAAGCCGGTTTTTTCTGCACTACTATTAGCACGGAATACGGATACGTAGTTGGCGAAAGTCACGCTGACAGGGACCAGACCGTCTGCAGGTCGCTCACAGTAACAAAATTTGTTGAACAGAAACGGACGGACTCGCCAGCCAGCCATTGATTGCCGAAAATGGCAGGCCTTCCCAACAGGGCGCCCAAAGCAGTTGGGAACACAAGCCCTGGGGACGTCAGAAAAGAATGCGCCGAGAACGTCGTCAACAGTTGGGGGAGCCCTGCTGGGTACTCGGCCGCCGCTAGGCCGCATTGGGGCTGGCGCTACGGCCACTTTTTCGCTCTTTTGGGCGGTTGTTGCCCAGTCGGGCCTGCCAGAGTGGGGCCCCAGTGGGCCCTCGTTCGAACCTGGCGGGATCTGTTTTTTTTTTTTTTTTTTTTTTTTTTTTTTTTTTTT